>JBBPJP010000119.1:0-53106 GCA_038088775.1 Boletus barrowsii
GGTAGAGCTTCTCCATCCGCGTTCGTTCCTCGGACGGCGTATCGTGCCACGTTGTTGCCCGAGTGTCTGGGATAGCTGCTGACGCGCCCGCCCGCATCACGTCTGGTCTTCCAAACGAATACATTGCTGTCACCAAGGACCCCGTTTTCCACTCGTGCATGTGACATGTGCACACAAGATCGCGTTCAAATGACGTCCGTTCTGAACCCAACGTAGCTGACTGCTTCACTATGATGCTACCTCGTGATCGCCTCAACCTCTCCGACTCTGGTCGCGCGGGGGGAGCCTGGGTGAGGAGGAGTGTTGGAGCACTGGCAGCGAGACACCTGCGTACGTACAGTATACCATTTCTCTATTTTGGCATCCAATATGATACATTCTGATTATCCGACCCTCTCAACCCGTGAAACATAGACATCGCTTGGAATCATGCATTGATTTAGTTTGTACTTTGAGTTTTCTATCCACTCGCTTCGCCTATGAAGGACACGTTCTCCCACCAGTTGTGGCCGCATTCTTTTACATACTCTAGACAGATTCCCAGAAGATGTATCCACTGCAAAGACCTGAACGTTGAACAAAGGAACGGTCGAGGGTCAGAAATGCCCACATGGTAACACCGCCGAACACACCTACAAAGATACTCAAGCGTCCTCTTTGACGCCGCAATCAAAGTCGACTTTCTCGACTTTCTCATCCTCCGCATCCACTCCACCATTCTTGCCAGAGGGTAAATTGGAAACAGGACCATGGTAGTGTCGGTGTGCGCTCAACACATACCAGAGCACAGAGGTCGCGATCACCCCCACGGTGATGACCGAAGCATAGTTCATGTTCGTGGGCGTGACCGGTATTTGTGTAGGCAGCGAAAAGATCACGCAGACAAAGAATGTCCAGAGCGCGCACCAAACATTGGCAAAGACTCCAAGCCAGCCGTCTCCCATGTAGTATGGACCCGGTTTGAACATGACTTCTGGGTGGGCGTGGAAGATGCGTCGAAGGATGATGGGAATGACGTAGGAGAGGTCTGACGCCATGGCTGTCATGGCGAAAACAGCGTTGGCGGCGGTGGGGCTGGCTAGATCAAGGAACGCAGGGAGAACACTAACAAGAACCGTCAGCCAGACGGCTCGCAGTGGGGTTTGCGTGGCAGCGCTAATGTGTCCGAAGAATCCGCCATCAGGAAGGCCACGGTCGCGACTGAGCGCGTACATGGTGCGAGATACAGCTTGTGTGGCCGTCTGCGCCACGAAAAACGCAGTCAAGCAAACAAAGAACCACAAGGCGATGGCGAGATGTGATCCCATTCGCAAAACCATGATCGCGAGAAAGGCAGAGCCTGAGGGACCAGGAAGGTTCTCGAATGGCCCTGAACAAAGAACCAGCGCGATGTTAAGGAGCCAGCCAGCCAGCCCGGTACCGATCGTTGCGATGATGATCGCCGCAGGCGCCGAGTAGGCAGCCCGGCGGAGCTCCTCGGAGATATGAGCTGTGCAGTCGTACCCTGTCATGGTCCACTGGACACTCAACAGTCCAAGAAGAAAACTGATTCCGTTGTTCCAACCTCCGGTTCCGTTGATGAGCCCTTCTTTCCCAAAGACATACGATGCAGATTGCATATCGGAGCGAGGAGTCATTGACAAAAGTAAGATGATAATAAGGAAGGTTGCACCCAAGTTGATGAACACGAACGATCTAGTGAAGTATGCAAGCTGTCGAGTTTTGAGAGAGTTTAGTGTGCCGTGGACGATAAGCAGCCCCGTGGTCATCCCTACGACTTTTCCAGGGGTGATCGAAATCCTTCCGTTGGTGGATATATATACTGCAGCGAGTATCATGTTGGCCAGCCCAAACTCGGTAGACGTCAAGCCGACGATCTGGCCGAGGATGTTGAGCCAGCCCACGATCCAGCCCACCTATAAATCTGTTGGTCGATATCTAACATTTTTTGATAAGAGAAATAAGCGACGGACCCTTGCACGGTACCGTTTGGGGCACAAGCGAGCAGAGGCCCCGTACAGACCTCCGCAAGTTGGATACGCGCTGACGACCTCGGAAATGCTGCTTGCTAAAGCGATACAGTTTACTGCTCCTAGGAACCAGCACCACGTAACGGAGGCAGGGCCACCAAGAAGCAGGGGGGTGTTAAAGGTAGTGGCGATACTCGAGCAGACGCCCATGATGCTAAAAGCGAAGCTGATTGTAGAGAGGTTGGAGAATTCCCGCCGGAAGGCTGGGGCGTAGCCCAATGCCCGTAGTTCCTCATCGTCTTGTTGTTGGGTGTTCGGCTGGTGGGACATGGGGTTGGGGTGGGCCGGGGATAAGCCTTCGCTTCGTCCATCAGAGGTTGATATAACATGAAGCGAAGGCCGGAGTTAAAGAACCCGTCGTGTGCGACGACACCGCGCATGTGCACATTGCCGAGAGTCCGAGTCCATCATATGACAGTGGAGCGGTTGAATCACTATTGCCCGGTCCGACCTATTCAGAAGATCCTTTCCACTGAAAAAAGACCACACACCTGAGTGGGGAGAACGTCGAGTGCTAATGTCAATCTGTGAAGACAGAGGGTCCGGAAGTAGCAAGTTGCAGTGTGACAGGGAGTCCGACGGCCATGGAATCATTCGGGTAAGTGACAGACTGGACACCTTTCATCCTCCACACTCATGAGCTGTCCAGACTGTATCAGAGGGTCCATTCTTGACGGAACTCCTTCGGGAACCGTCAGACACGTGGATGGCATGGATGCTTACTTCGTATCAGGAGTCTCCGAGCCAACATCGAAATCATTCAGTGTGGTTCTCCTCACGGATGTGTTTGGGCTTGAGCTAGTAAACAGCAAGCTCATCGCAGACAAAATTGCCAGCGCGCTTGCTTGCGATGTCTGGGTCCCCGATCAATTCAATGGTCGTGTCATTCTCAAAAATCCCCGCTCCTTTCTCCACTCATCTATATTACTTTCAGGCCAGCCAGTGATCAAACCAGACAGCATGGAGGCCCAATTACTTCCGGACCATCCTGGTCCCTGGCCACTGTGGGACAAGCTCCGCTTTTATGCTCGCGTCATCTGGAATATCGGAAGCTTCTACCGTGCACGTCCACCCGTCGTCACTCCTCGCATCGCCAAGGTATGTCTCAAGCTTCTTGCGAGCTGACATGCTACCCACACTTTTCTAGTTCATTAAAAGCGTGCGTGAGCAGAACATATACGACAAAGTTGGTGCCGTGGGGTATGTCTATGAGGCTATCCCTACAGGCGTGCAGGATTGCTGATCCAGTACCAGGTATTGCTTTGGTGCTGGAATTGCTGTTCGTCTCGTACCTTTCAAAGCTCTTGACAGCATCGTGCTCTGTCACCCATCTCTGTTGACTGAGGCAACCATCAAAGCTATTGACGTAGGTTGTATGCGTTGTTTTGTTTATGCACCCTCAACACCTCGTCGTTTCAGGTACCCACTGCATGGGCCTGCGCAGAAGGTTGCTCCAAGATCATTCGCTTTAGTCTACCATGAACTGACACTCGAGACTAGAGGACATGTCATTCTCCAAAGCAATGCGCTTGAACGCAGAGGCGATATTTGCAGCGCGCAAAGACAGGCCAGACTTTGTTCCTTACGAGTTCGTGGACTACATGGGTGAGTTTGGTCTCTTTGTCCACTTTCAATATCCCATTTTTCATCAGGAACTGTACATGGATTCGCGTGTCGCCCAAACCTTGCCTACGATGGCATGAAGGCAGGGTTCGAAGGCAGCCTGTCACAGACGGTGGAGTGGTTTCGGAAAACGCTGGTATCTTGATTTGGTGCATTCGTGTTTACATGACTGCTTATGTTAGTAATGGATGTTCCCACCGGCTCTTGTTCGCAGCTTTATTTATCTCTCTATTCCTGATGACGGTCCGGAAAAAAAAAGTCCTGGTCACTGACTTTCCTTTACCATTCGTCTCATCCCTTATCAGCTTGTGCTGAGCGCTGAACGTGAACGGTCGACGGATTACGACGCTCCTTCCCTGATTGCCGCGATGGACGTGGAGCGAACACTCATAACCAATGTCCACCTGGCACACGAAGATGCACACCTGGCAAAACAGCTCTGGGACGTCCAATGTCTAAATGGACGCGTTCTCGACATCGTTCCTTCCGGTAACTTCCAACGTGAGCCTCCGGTGGTAACGACGGACAGTTCTACCGTCATCCAAGGCAATGGCGGAACTCTTTTACCCTCGTAAGCAACTTTCCAACGCATATAGTAAATAAGACGTCTGCTCAAGTCGTCCTCCGTAGCCTTTGTCATGCACACATTCACCTGGACAAGTGCTTCGTCATGGAGCAGTGCGATCCGCTCATCACAGGGTGAGCTTGGCTACATTTCAACATGTCGACGGTGCCTAATTCCTATCTGCCTCTGCAAGTTCCCTTTCCGAAGCGTTGCAGGTGATGAACAAGGCCAAGGCTAGATTTCCAGACCAATTGGCAGATCTCCATGCGCGTGCTACACGACTCGTGCGGGGGAGTGTGGAGGCTGGAGTCACCGAGATGCGAGCATTCGTCGAAATCGATACAACCGTTGGGACGGTTTGCCTGGACACCGGACTGAAAATCAAGTCGGAGTGGAAAGGCGTGTGCGACATCCAGATCGTTGGTGGGTAATAGTATTGTGACTCCGCTTCCGTGGAAGAGTCTAACGCCTAGAGTTCTCAAGCCTTTGCGCAGGAAGCATTGTATCCGTCAGTCGCAGCCGAGACAGCAGGGGATAATTTTGAACTACTCCGGGCCGCTCTCGCGCGAGATGGGATATCTGTTGTCGGGTCTGCACCGTGGGTAGAACCGTCCCAAGAGCATGCCCACAAGAACATTATACACATCCTCAAACTAGCGCAGGACTATGGCCTCCATGCTGATTTTCATCTCGACTACAACCTCGACATCAATATGGAGCCGATGGTATGGGAAACACTCCGTCAGATGAGGCGAATTGGATGGACGAAAACAGGCGCTAGGAATCGACGTGTAACCATTGGCCACGCTACGAGGCTTGGCTTGTTCTCAGCCGAGGAGTGGTCGAGACTCCGCGTCGAATTGGACGAGCTTCCCCTGGGAATTGTCGCTTTGCCGCAGAGTGACATGTATATGATGAGTCGACCCAGTTCAGATGGGACCCCAACCGTGCCGTTCGCAGAACGGACCCTTGATGTTGCCAGGATCTGGCGAGATCGCGGCATTCATGTCGCACTGAGCGTGAATAACGTGGAGAATGCATTCACGCCTCAAGGATACCTCGATCCATTGACTCTGACTTGTCTGGAAGTGGGTCTGTTCCGGGTTGGAACTGAACCCGGGTGGAGGGAACTTTTGGTACGTGATTAAACGCTGGGTCTCGCCCGTTTGGACTGAACTGACGGGCAAAAACCAGCGCTCCGTGTCCACCACGCCGAAGGAGGTGATTGGGGTCATGAAGGATACCGGTCGCCCTGATGGGTATGCGGCAGACGGTCTCGTACCATTCATTGGAGGACCTGCGGATTTCGTCTTGATACACGAGGCAAGAAGGTGGCAGTCTGCAGTCTTGAGTCCAAGCTTCGACCGGACCACGGTAGTTGGTGGCAGGGTGGCAGCTCGGCGAACAGGGTCAAGCTGGACCGTTGTTGATGGAATGGAAAGTAGGCAAGGCAATAAATAGTGAATGAAGGATTAACTGCTGTGAGTACCGATGAATATACATATGATAGCTGTGAGGCATAGTAAGTTTAGTCCATATGTACAGGATATCAAGGGAAGTGTGACAGCTTGAAAGATGTGACGGCATGATCTAGGGACGGTGTGATTGTACCTGATGTTCCCTAGATAAGGGTACTACACTTTGTCTGAGCTTTCAAAAGATGGGCCACACCTCCACGTCCAGCGTACATCACACATATCTACCAAGGTCGTTACGAGGAAGTGCAGACTACCGGGAGTGAAAAATAGGTAGTCGAGTTAATGTGCATTGGTATAAGCGACGTACGTGGGAGGCTGCCACATAACATCAAGTTGAAATTGAGGAAATTAGGTGATCCCAAGTCCATGTGACATGTAAAGTTGATATACAGCTGCATTGACATGGATCACCGACCCCATTGGCAGGTAGGTAAAGCCGTGACAATTAAGCCTCTAAAACTTGACCTTGCAAAGAGAGATCAATGTGAATCACCATGATTTTGGCTCAACGCGTGGGCGGTAATCAGGAGTGAGAATGGGCTGAATACCATGCGGTAGTCATTTCCGTTATCTGTGATCAGGACGTGCTTCTATACTCAAATCAGCTCGGTCTGCAAGGGTTCAGAGTCCAAGCAGAACGACGGGCCCCGGTGCCGCCACAAGTCGTTGACGGAGCCTAGAGAGACGACGATCATTCAGGTTCCCTTCTTGATGGCATTGACATATACGGACACTTGACACTTTGTTGCCAAGCAGCGCTTGTACAGCTGCCATACGGTACGGGTACGGTGGACCGTCGGTGGTACTCATGCCTGGCTCGTACACCCGAGAATCCCACATATGAGCAGCTTTTACATCAAGCTCGATTGCCCAGCGACAGGGCACTCTTGCCGGATACAGCCCTTCGTTCACACGGCTCTTCTACCAATATAACGGTACCGCTCAGCTCCGAGGAACTCAGTGAACCCTCTTCAAGGGTTCCCTCTCTCTCAGACAGTCAAGACAGATGCTCATGTTCACGCAATACGTCTTGCTCTTGACGTCTTTGCTTTCTTCTGTCTTGACCTTACCTCTGGTGAGGAGGGATGTCGTGGACCCACCTATCACGAGTCCAACAGCTGGTACCATCTGGCATGTAGGGCAGACGCAAACCGTGACCTGGTAAGCCTCTCTCTGCCTATCGAATGCATACTCAGTCTCTGTAGGAACGCCACTAACTTACCGGTGAATCAGACCAACCCAATAGGGATGTTGGTTCTTGGCTACTTGGTCGGCAACAACGAGCACCTCATGTTAAGTAAGTTCTCCTCGTACCTGCATGTTACTCTGGCAACATTGCATGTATCGCATGTACTGACGGTTTTACCAGATTCTCCTCTTGCTACCAACCTCAACTATTCTGTCGCACAAGCCCAGATCACGGTACCTAATGTCCCCACCCGTTCAGACTATATCATCGTCTGTAAGTCACTACATTGCCGCATGATCCGTTATGCTCAGCGCTCGTGCCAACAGTATTTGGCGATTCCGGTAATGCAAGTCCCGAGTTCACGATCATTAACGATGCATCTTCATCGGCTCCGGTTTCATCCCCTGGTCCGACAAGTCTGCCGAGCTCAACTCCCACAGCCACATCCCCACCCACATCCCCACCCACAGATTCGACCTCACCTCCAGCCAACCCTAGTCCTACTGGCTCTGGCCAGCCCCCCGCATCCACGACAACCTCCCCAGCGACTGCTACGGCACCATCGGGTACTTCAACAACTTCTCACCTACCATCCACTACATCTACCGTAGTCGTCGTGACCTCCTCCAGTGCCCCGACAAGCGCTGCTTGGCAGAACCACGTTCCGAGCTTGGGAACATCTCTCAGCGTTGCGTTGGGTGTCGTCTACTTCGTCTTTTCATGAACGATTTTTGATCCTGGTATTTTGGACAATGGGCGGTTACGGTCACACCAAGTACACTTATATCTTTCGATGTACACTGATCTTTTCTTCTTGTGCATGATCTATTGACTTCATGCCTCATTAATTCTTACACTGTACGACATCTTACGAGTTCATTCGCGACCAGGACTAATTACATTTGCGTTTGGTTACTGCCATACGACATACTCACTTGTACATGACACTGCATTTTGATTGTAACAATGCCTCGAATCTGATCTTCACGCGTTTGCAAATGCGCTTGCGCGTATCGTTTGAGGAACAATGGGTCATCCAGAGTGGGTGCGTACATTGTCATCCATACTGACGCGTTACGCACACTTGAGCGGTGTGGCGATGTGAATCGTGGGAGTAACAGGGAGTTGAACGTTGGAGTGCTCAATGAAATTCGGTATTCTAGAAGCATCAGTAGGCACGCATGCAGAGTTCGAGCAACGTTGCTTCCGACCCTTGCTCCAGATAGAACGACAGCACCTTGAACTGCGGCGTTCGCAAAGTGGTGTCGGCGGATCCAGGTTTCAGAATCAATCTGCACTTGCAAGGTAACCGGAAATGAACGTGCCAGGGCACCTGGACAGTCCTCGTCGAGCAAGTCAAACGTGCCTCGTCCCATGTATACCGGATAGTGCAACTTGGGGAGAGGGAGATTTTTTTTTACAGTGAAAAAAAAGGGACTGAACGCAAACCGAGAAATCGGGTCGCGAAGCCCTCGGATCAGGTGCCGACGGACGGGGGTATGCGTTGCTGATTCCTAGTTGGAGCACGCGGCGGACCCTATGAGAGCTTCGAGGCAAGAAAAAGGGTTCCAAGTATAGTCCCTCGCCGCGTTGATCAGCAGGGCGGGCCAACACAAACTTCAAGTTTGATGCCACCAACGCCACGCGTACTTCGCGGGAAGCATGCCATTTGATGGCCACACTAGTGGGCTCGTGTACCCGGGAAGGCGCGTTGACTTTGGAGAGCCCATGGGTCAGTCCCCTGATTCGTTTTAGAAAGTGAGGGTACAACAGGACGAAAGGAAGTACCCGGATCCGAGATATTGAACGCAGAGGTTCCCTCCCCATGCTACTTTTGCTTTCATCTCTGAATCTCTCTTCTGTAGCACAATGATCACAGTGCATCGCATCAAGGGCCGCGGGGAGCAGAAGACGAGCCTAGACCGTGACGTTTGAATCGTTCAAGACAGAAATACGTCGCCTACCTTGAGGCTCGCGCAAATGAATAGGTCGGACCGTCGTAGAAAGCAGATATAATTTTTTTTCCAATGTGGTACTACAGTGAGCGAGGCAATGAGTCAGTCGCTTCGAGCAATTGATGAATACCACGATCCGATGGATGCGCGCGCTTTATTCGCTCTACATATGAATGAAGCGAGGGAGGTAGAGCGGGACATGGGCGATTCAATGGTGCGAGGCACGACGAAGCGTCAGATGCCATGATCCGAGAGTCGTGCAACATTTGTGCGTGTTGCGGCCACTGAGAGTCCCTTTGACAATTGACGATTCAGAATCGTCGTCTCGTCGTCTTCGCGAGATAATCACCGTGATCTCCCTCGGACCGTTCCGCATCGGATCAGCGAAGGGATTGCTTCCAACCCCGTTTCCATTTCCATAGTGTATCCACATCTCGGAGCTAACCGCAGTGGGAAACGGCTCGAAACTGGGTAACAATTCATCCCACCGAGTAGTCAGTACTGTTCTTTTGATTATCAGCGACCGCGCCAAATGAGATTCCCTTTGTGGTATGTGTGTCGCCTGTCCTGCGTTTTTTTTTCAGGGCTACTGGAAGCTGAAAAGAGAGATTCAGGTGAGATACGACTCGGGAACGAATGCACGCTGTTTTTCTGGCGTGTCAGGTGTCCCTGAGCTTGCAGAGTAACCGAATTTGGCAGGGGCGGCGACCCGATACACTTGATGAAGATTTCCACTTGGGAGACCGCGCGAAGAGAAGCTCCAAGTTGTTGGACATAGAGAGGATATCTGTAATGTTTGGTTCGAGCTCATTTCATTTCATCGTGGCGAACAGGAGGTGGCGTGGTCAAAAATATCGATTGACACTTAGGAAGAGCATGCCAGAAACAATTGAGGTCGTACTAAGAACATGGTCGTAGGAAGGCGTCTAAGATACATACACGACATGATTCTAATTCCCTCTAAATAATCGTGATTTGTATCAGGGCTACAGTCGAGGCTTGCCAGAGCCTATCCCTTTGAGAAATGCGCAACAAATATATGTAGCGTGAACAAATACATCACCGAAACGCTTCGATTCGCGAACACATCCTGACGACATGCACCACGAACCATCTATTCGTCATTCAGGAGACCCGCAAGATCCCGAGAAGACCAACGCATGGGAAATAATGCGCTCATTCCCATCCCCAGGTGATAGACAGCACACCGACCTCTAGTTTACCAAATTGTTTGAACAGACCGATAGACATGTCTTGGAGACTGATGAGAAACTGATCAAGACAACACCTAGAGGGTAGACATACCTAGATCATTTGGATTACAACCCTGGCATTCATCAGCCACCATAGCGGATGCCGTCACCCCGTTCGCTGTGATCCAGACCCACTACGGGATAACGTGAGAGGTTGGTATCAAACGTGAAGTAAAGGACACTTACTTTGCCACAATAACTTCCTGAGTCGTATATCCGGGCTGATATGGCGACGATGGAGTCATTGTCCTTATCCCAGTAACCGCATGCACTCTCATTGGCCTCGTCGTAGAACCATGTTCCCTGAGTGGCCAATGGTCATCACCGGAGCGTCAAAGAGGGTGAAGAGGACGACATACTCTCCCAAGATTTTGCCGTTTGTCGAGTGCCTGGTCGGATGGCAATGGTGCTGCAAGCACCGAGAGAATGAAGAGACTCATCACGGTGAAGATGACGGAAAGCTGGTGCATCGTGGAGGCAGTGTGATTGTGGGGGAAAGGGTGATCTGGGACGCTTTAAAACGAGCGGGAGGCTGGCAGGCTCGATCCTCGACGTATCGTTTCAGATGCCTCTTTATACCCAGAGGTCAGCCTTACCTCACCTGCGGTGGGATAACGCATTGCTGTGCCGAAAGGGGAGATCGACCCGGAAGGGGATCATGCACATGAGTGCCCACATAGCAAGCGAGGTGTGGATTGCCTTTGGGGGATGTCAGTAGTTGATTACTGATTCCGGGTTCGAGGAGATGCCAGGTGCATAGTACGGAAATCTCACGATGACGGAATCACCACCGCACGGAAGCTGGCAGGGCGCCCATGAGGAATTCGCGCGGAACACGGTTGCGAACGAACCTGACAGCGGGCGGTCCGCCTGGCCACAGAAGAGCTTGACCGCCGTGCAAAAGAGTAATTGTCTTGCCTACGAACTGGGTTGGTTCAATAGGTCGCCTCCCTGTAACCATCCGATTAGAACAATGCCGCAGTGTTCGGTTTCAACTAGACCGAATCGACGATGACAAGCTCATTGTCATGGTCGAGATAATAATGTCGTGATTTGACAGCCGCCGCGTCTGCTTTCTCCGCCACACCTGCCCGAGTCCACGCGGCCCGACCCACTGAAGTCTCGGATGTTCATACCAGGCACTGCGTACAGTGCGATCATACGGCATGTTGGGACATACCGTGTGCAGCCTTACCTCCCGCCAAGGTTGCCAGTGAACACTCACGAATGCCACCGCAGCACCCATTTGTTTCCACCTGGCAAGTCTGTTCACCCATCCGCCACACATCGGGGCCTGCCTTGTTTCGGCCGAGAACTGCGGACGTGAGCTCGTTGAGCGGCGAAAAATGTCTCTCGTTGCCGTCCTTACAGCCTCCTTCACTCCGCGCTGTAGACGCGTTTTTCACTCGTTGCGAGGTAAAGAACGTAAGTCCCCCAGTTAATATGGGCTTCTTCTCGGTTTCCTTCATCGCCTCGTCGCGACGTTCGACGCGGGATTGTACATTTAACTCCTTCTGATTCCTTGAATCACTCATGGCCTGGACCTCGAGGAAATTCATGTCATAATCACTTTTGTGCCTCTCTCAAATGGAACTTCACGTGCACGCGGTCTGATCTTTTCATGAGTGTGCTCGTATTCGAGTTACTATGGACATGATACTCGTACTACTTTAGGACCACTCCACCGTGACACCTCCTCACGGAGATGCTGCAGAATCGCACTTGAAACAGTGTTCAAATTCCGAATGTTACAGCCTCCATCAAACAATATATCCGTTGTCATCGCGAGTAAACGAGTGCTATTTGAGTGAGGACACAGGATGATACTGGCCAGCGTTGCGCTATACACGTGATAGCATCATCGCATTGTAAGAACGACGTCGTGCGCACTGCAGAACTTGCACGCCACCACACCCAGAACCCACTCATATACTAAGCCTGACTTGTGAAAGTAATTCGGGATGCAACGGGACGAGCGCTACGGTCAAAGCCTCCCAGTAAAATGTGTTTCTCGGTTGTTGCGCCTGGAAATTGAACAATCTGCCAGGATCAAGTGGATCGTATCGCTGGTCTTTTCGATGCCCATCTCTGGCTAATCAACGATGTATGTTGCTCGTGGAAGTTTGCTGTGGGATGTTTAGTGCATCTTTGTACAGATTCACGACATTTACCGTGATCGAGCAGCCCTAGAACGCGAATACGCGTCAAAGCTTCAGCTCCTAGTGAAAAAGGCCACGGAAAGGAAAAACAAGACCGCCACCTCGCTTGTCGCTGGAGAAAATCCCACGAAACCCTGTTCTGACAGCACTATTCAACAAAAGTCAGTTCATCTGGTCACATTTCGTGGCATTTTCTCAGAGATTAGCTTCGATTTAGCACACTCGTTAACGCCTATGCACAAATCATTACATCTATGTCAAACGTTGCCCAGGACCATGTTCAACTGGCGGACACGATCACGTCGCAAGTCACAGAACCTCTCAAAGCGTTAGAACGCCGAAATGATGGCTTGAAGAAAAAGGTTCGGCCCACCTGGTGTAGCTTGTTGAATGGTACCAGACTAATGCGCCTTGTAGCAATCACAGTTTTACCAAAAAATGTTATCAGAACGTGAACGCTTTTATCAGGAACGGCTGAAAGTACGTATTCCCATATGTTCTTCCCAGACCCTGAATGAATTAATCTGTTGTTGGCATAGAACCGGCAAAAGGAATGTCTCCACTAACGCGGGATCTCGACAATATTGACCTCCTCTCAGTACGACAGTGACTGTGCCGAAGTCGATTCATACCGGCAGAAGCAGGTATTGTGATCCTGAATGTTACTGTGATTTTAGTAAAGCCACATACAGGGCCAAGATCGGCACGCTGACCGCGCGGCGCGGCAGTATGAACAACACCGAGATAACATGCATACTAGCAAGAAGTAAGATCATCTATCCACAGACCAAGCTCACGGACTGACCACCTGCAGCGTGTACCTTGTTTCCATCGCAGTTGCTAACAAAGTCAAAGATAAGTTTTATACCGATGATCTGCCTAATCTCGAAAATGTACGTGACGTTACCTGAAGCTCTCGGTTGCCATTGGTAAACTTATTAGTCACCATCTAGAGCTACCGTGAGCGATACACTTTTTAACTTTAAAGCTCTCTTAGAGACAGCAATTTCAGAGGAGCTGCAGACCCGGCTCGTCGAAAATTGTACGCGTGTTCTGCTTCAAGCGCAAACGATCCAGATATCACATCAAGAAGTGTTGAATGACCGCCTTGCATCTGTAACAGTCGCTCTCGATGGCATCCAGCCTCAGAAGGACCAGGATCTTTTCGTCGATTTTAACATTAGACCATTTACCTTGCCTGCTGACTGGGGCTTTGAACCCTGCGCAACTCACTACGATACTGTGGGTTATGACATCTTGTCGGCCCCATTGGCGTCTAAATATTCTCCCAGGATGAAATCTGTCTTGAGTCTTCCCCAAAGGTGTTTCTCCAGAACATGCTTGCTCGTTCGCGGAGAAAGCTGCAGGAACTGGGACCAGTGCTTAGCGCAAAACGTGAGCAGGCAGATTTCCCTGACACGAGCTCGACTCACATTGTGATAGGCGGTGAGGTTGAGAAGTATTCCAATTTGATTGCCTCATATTCCGCGGATAACGCGCTTGGAAATATCGACGACGCCGTGAATGTATTGAGTTCTATTAATTATCGTGCACATTCATAGCGAATATATCCTCTGTAGGGCCATCTGGACACTCGACATCAAGTGACATACTTCACAACCTCAGAGCTAGTCCTCCGCACAGAGATAGACACCATCACAGCAGCACTTGGCGGTAAGTTGGCGTAATATTTTGAGCGATCTACTCCGACGGGTGAACTATTTTTAGATGACCAAGGTGGTTCCAAACCGCATGACTTCAAGAGCTCGTCGTTCTCCATTCCCACTGCGTGTGGATACTGCAAGGTATGAACACAGTTGGTAGATTGTAGCATTCAAATTACTAACCAGGCACAGACATCGATCTGGGGGCTGAGCAAGCTTGGAAAAACATGCAGGTCCTGTGGCTTCTCAGTCCACGCAAAGTGCGAACTGAAGGTAGGGAAATCGCGTTTCGATATCCATCTCTGTGTGAACGCCTGAAAGGTACCCGCGGAATGTACCGGAGTGCGTGGCGACCACAAGGTCGCGGAATCGCCGAGTAGGACCTCGTCGACTATATCCCGTAAGGAGGGCAGTATTGCGCACCTTCGAGTGGCGCCCTCCGGGACACCCAGCCCCCACCCTTCTGCAGCTGACGACGTCGAAGAAACGCCAACGCCAGCTTCGTTTATGCAGGCAGGCGCACCGCAGGGTCATCCATCGGCCCGTGTCGCCTTTGATTTCTCTGCGTCCTCTCCGTTTGAGCTGAGTATTACTGGCAAGTAGACCTTTTTTCTCGTCAACATGTGGCATCTTATGATTCCATGGCTCTTGGTACGTTTTCCTAGAAGGAACGATTGTTCGTGTGGTAGAGGAAGATGATGGTTCCGGCTGGGTCAAGGTGGCTGACAACCACGGTGGGAAAGGGCTCGTCCCAGCTTCCTATCTTGAAATCGCCGTCGTAAAATCGCCCGAGCTCTCTGGGGGCTCTGAGCGACCACAGGCACCTGGCCAATTCGGTATGCAGCTTTCCATTGTCGGCCCGACCGAGTGACGAACGTGTTTGCGTGCCAGTGCGAGTGATATATGATTATGAAGCCCAGGGTCCTGACGAGCTTAGCATTAAAGAAGGGGAGGTGCTTGAGCTGTCTTCTGGACCACATGGCGGTCAAAACCGCGCTGACGGATGGTGGGAAGGTGAGCAAACGCTCGCCCTTCATTTGAATGATGATTGACCGATTATAATTTTAGGGTACTCAGATGACGGAATGAAAGGAATATTCCCCAGCAATTATGTACGTCCCTTGTCCGTTAACAAAAAAAAGTTACAAGGTTATTGAGTATGGGCACGGCAGGTTGAATTAGCCTGATTTTCACCTTTTTTTAAAAAAAAAACAGCCGCCAGTTGGTCTGTGCGTCAACGTTCGTTGCGTATGTAAGACACCCTCTACACCTTCACCGTGAAGCAGCGTGGAGCCGACACTCTAGGCAAGCATGCTGCAGGTTCTTCTCGTAAGTGGCGCGGAAGTGAGCGATCGTACGGCTTAATGATAGCACTGACACCTGAGACACCCAAGAGAGGGTGACTTCCCCGTTGAGCATAAGATTACTCCGGGTGAATATATTGCGTCACAGGCTTGTCTTAGCCGAACAATTCGGTTGTTTCGATTGTCTGGGCAACACCTGCGTTCCTTTCACCTAATCTTGATTTCATCAATGAGGACATTTTGGGTTGATCGAACAGCTCCAGTTGAACGGGTCACGGGCCCATCGCTCATATCTTGAAGCTGATCTTTTCAGTACATTACACTCCCTGAGCAGGTGAATCACTGAAAACGCCAGGAACAATCGCAGGGAACGATGTCGTACGATTACGACGCCATGCGAGATGGTATTGAAAGATGCGATGAGAGAGAACAACACAAATTTAGCGCTCCATCACAATTAACAACTCAAAAGGATACAGATAGGTGACTTGGCAAGTTTTTCTCGCCCAGAAGCCTCTCTTTCGTTCTCATGACAGGAGACTGATTTGTAACATTCGACAGAGGTCAGGGTCTAGGCCGATATCAGTGCGAATCACACAAGGCTAGTCCGCACAGCCTACGTACTCGCTACGGATTCTGCATCCCCTCGAAGTTATATAGTTACCATTGGTGGGGTTTGAAGGTTATCCGTCATCTTGGTCGCTATCGGACATGGGTTAATTTACCTTTCAATAGTTAAATCGCTGGGCATGCCCACCGCGTCGTTCCCTAAGGGCGTGAAAAACGGCCGTCTGTTGACTGCTGTTGACCCGACTGATAAATACGTATTGATCGATATGCCTCTCCCAATGGAATACCTTACCTTTACCTTGTCCCAAGACGCCCAAGGAATGGACGGCGTTCCCGATGCGAATTCTTGTCGCCTGTCCCCCCCTTTTCCCTCGTATTTTCCTTGACACGCAGGTGGGCTACACGCCTTCTGCGCCCCCACAGGTTGACAGTCAGGGCAAATCGTGCCACCTCGTCACGCCAAGCCACCTACCAGAAGACCTAGCCGCGGCCACCCCTCCCCGGCTCCACCTCAACGCGGCCCCCCTTTCAACGATTGCATTGTTGATCATGTCAAAGACATTTCGAATTCCCTTACCAATGGGCAGGACACATACCCAGGACATTTCACAGTCCAAACTTGTCCAGAAGGTTGTCTCGCGATAACAGGAACCTGTGATGAGTGCCTGTTTTCCGAAGTGACTTCACCAGCAGGCTGACCTGCGCCGAACTGTCGGATTTTGGTCCATATCATATCATATGTATCCGCGGCCGCCTCTGTACGTGTGTTCGACATCTTTCCAGTTCTCCGTTCGGTATATTCGGAACAGACGTCGAACTATTAATTGATCAGCCTGCGCTTCGTGGAGGGGACCAAAGGACATACGAACCAAGCGTGGAACATCATTCTGCAACGTTCTGTAGATAGGCCAGGTGGAGCGAGCACTGTATCGTTTTTATCAGATCTCTCATCACGGCCTGTTCTAGAACAGCCCGACTCGGACCACTCCGAAGTGACAAGAGGCACAAACTTGTTTTCCTCGTACCCCACACCAATATAAAAGACCGTCCATGGAACGGTGAGTAGCATGTTCAAACGACTCACCTCGTCTTTTACTCATGCCTTGTGTGTATACTCGCAGGGGCTTTTCACAGAGCTCGTTCCCTGCATCGACATCGCGGAATCCACGCATACGAACACTGTCGACGTCGTTATGCTCACTTGAGCGAGCCCCGCGTCGGTGTTCTTGCGATGGATGACTGCGACATCGATCCTCGGAAAGGACGCTCGCGCGTCATGCCACTCCCGTATCACTGCAAGCGCACACTGGCGCCCTTCTCCTCGTATCTGTGATGATAACCTCTTCGCTAAGCAGGCGTGTCGGTCGCCCCGCCGTGCTGTGGCTCTCTTGAGAGCAATATGTCTGTGACTCACGTCGGATGGGCGTCGTTCATAGGGTATATGGGGAAACAGCGTCCATTTTCTCGAGTCTGCTGGTAAACGTTGTGCTACTGACTCGGCCAGCGCTCTTGGGACCACGTAGGGGATGTCGATCTCCTAAAGCCAGACAGATGGTTCTCAAACGTACGCGTGGACCAAGTGACCCGATGCCGATGCAGACGCAATGGCGCACCACGTCTCCAGTCGCGTCCTTGAACGTGATAGCACAGTCTTACCTTGAATCTTACTGTGATCCAGTGTAGACTATAGGGCTAGGCTGTCGAACACGTCGGGACTGCGCCATGCAGTCGACCGACGAGGTTCGATACTGCCAGTACTGTGCCACTTTCTTGAAGTGCTGGCCTGCGCGGTGGCCATCGGGCCACTTGGGCCGCTGCATATTGAACGGCGGGGTACTGCCAAGTTGAACACTGTTTTGACCTTCTCCAGCTCCAGCTAGATGTTCAGCGCCTAGATCTCAGCGCTCAGATGCGTATACAGCGTGACAGGCCCGCGAGCCTGCTCAGCGGGCCTGGTCGCGTCATTCGAACTTTGTTTGCACACGGTACCACGACCCTGAAGTCGCTATTTTGAGAACCGCTCTTCGTTCGAACGCGCGTCTGTTAGAAAATGCATCATGCTCTCAGGATACAAGAGATCCTTTCTTATATCTTTGATTTCTGTTCTCCACCACTTCCGAGCGCGTATTACCAAAAA
This sequence comes from Boletus barrowsii, assembly GCA_038088775.1. Classification (NCBI taxonomy): domain Eukaryota; kingdom Fungi; phylum Basidiomycota; class Agaricomycetes; order Boletales; family Boletaceae; genus Boletus; species Boletus barrowsii. Next base: position 17,928 of record JBBPJP010000119.1, read on the forward strand.
GCTACACCAAGTCCCGAACTCACTGCTCTGGCCGGAACATGTCGCGCATTCAAAGAACCAGCGTTGAATGCACTCTGGAGGTCTTGGTGGACTTGTCCCAACTAGCTCAGTATCTTCCGGAAGCGTCGCATCGACGAGTGAGGTACCACCAAGCGTTCATGACGCTTGCTTAATGAATTTCTTCTACATACCATTCCACAGAATATGTAGTATTCGTGCCAGTGTACCAGACCACTTACCAAGACCGAGTGGGACGTCCTCCAAAGCTATGCACGTTGCGGACGATCCCATCAATCGTGGACTCAACAAGGCCTCTCAGATCAGCAGATGATACACTTCCAGTCTGACTCCTTAATATTTGTAGTACTGCTCAAGGCTTTCCACCAATCTTGTCAACCGCCCTCCCTCCATCTTTGTCACCGTCTCCACTTCGGATGGGACAAGACCATCCAAGATATATTTAATCCTGCCTGCAATTGCGAAATCAAGAAAACAGGGTACCTCCCCAAGCACGTAAGATCCACCAGATGTCTTCCCTTCCCGCTCAGAGTCATCCTCAGTGCGCTCATACACCGCCGTGACTTTGCGCCATACTCCCGTCATCGCTTCGAAACCCTGCCTCACCTGCTCCGCGCGGGCTTCTGGACCCGCAGCACAGGCATCGCGCAGGGTTGTCCATAGCTCACCAAGACGCGCCTCACGTGTTCGGTGATAGTATGCCTTGCTGACAGGGTTGAGGCGCTCGGCAGCCAATATGAGGAACACGAGCCTAGCCCTCATACTCGCATTTGCTTGTGCCCCGCCTCCTGAGCCAAACGAGAACACGTCGCCAACCTTTTCCAGCAATGCACGTGCTGCAGGGCTCAACACTTTGGGCGTCTCGGGGTACGTTTCGTCCAAGTAGGTTGCGATCGCAAGTGAATCCACGACGAATGTGCCCGTGTTTGGGTCTTCGATCGCAGGCAGGGTGTATGGTGGTCCTGTGGTGCCTTTGGACTGGAGCAACCCTGTAATGTCAGGGAACTCGACCCAGACAGTTGTGAATGGTAATTGTTTACATCCGAGGCAGTATCTGAGAATGGGGTGATAAGACTTTTGGCGATGATTGGCATTGAGATGTGTACCTCGTCTTCATTGTATTTGGGGACCAAGGACGGCCCGGGACGATGCTTGGAATATCATAGAGAATGATAGGTTTCAGTCCAGCGGACGACATCAGAAGGTGCAGGCTCACCGGTCACCTTGAAACCAAGCGGAGCGCGGTACTTATCGGCCGACGATTCCTGTACGGCGCTGCGAGGTTAAGAACTGTCTTTCCACGTCTTCAGACCTCAGGGAGGCCTCAGGCCCAGGTACCGACGCTACACCGCGACAAGACTTTGTTTGTGTACTGTGGTGACCTGGAGTCACTCTTCAAGCCTTCACGCACCTTCCGTTCCACCACATTTGAACGCGTCCGAAGGGACTCAAGATACAAGAGATTCTTTTCATCAACTTTGTGTACTCTTCGGCGTAATGTCGTGTACTATCTCGGGACTACTAGAATACATGGAATATCACTGGGCGGGTCAATAGGTATACCGCTATGTATACCATGTAATCCAACGCTGAATGCTGACCAGGAATTTGTAGCAATTTTATACTATTATTGTCTTGCAAGGTCGATCATAGATCCACCCCTCCACCGCCTGCGTCTTTGAATAAAATTCACAGTGGCCCGCGTCGGATTCTCGGGCTGTCAACCGATCCACTCAACATGACCGAGCGTTCGGTTTCAATCCCAACGATCGGGCGGGAATGGAGGGAGATAAATGGAAGATACTAATCAGCGAACACACAAATATACAGCACACCTCGTGGTACGGGTCTAGGCTTAAGCTAGACTGCCACCGCAGGGTCCACACTGGCCACTGAATGGCTAATATCACGCATGCATGGACCGGCAGAGAGTGCGATGTATGGTTGGTACAGCCCCACAACAAGGAACTTGGTCCCTTTGAACCTAGAAACAAGCGGCATCAGTACCGGTGTCGGCCCAGAGTCACTGGGCGCATCTATCTGGACGTTGACTAGGTGAGAGCCCAGCACTCGGCCACTGGATGGCGTGTATAGATATCGACTCAAGGACGTGTATACGAACGATACACCCGCCGCGACCGAAAACATCTGCCCGAGTCCGTATAGCTTCCCATTGTACTCGCCTTCGTCTGGTTCATCAAATGTCGAGGCGGTCAGAGCGACGGGGTCGACGGTGGGTGTTCCGAGTCTTCTACGCTTTGTGACTGTGTGACTATTAAAGTATGAACCCCTCTCGGGATGGGCCAGTGAAACCCCCTATTTTCATTCCCTCTAGCTCTTACAGTCACCCCATCAACACTATGGATATACTTAATATTCTGACCAAGTGCAAAGGCACTGATGAAGGACCTTGGATCGGCCTCACACTTCACGATATGCCTTTCTCTGCATCCCTCATGGACGACATTCGCCAAGCACTGGATGCACATAATTGTGACGGCACCAAGTTCAAGCTTATTGACTGGGGTTGGTCAGGTCGGATTGGGGTGGTACGATACCCATTGGATCTGAATCCAAAAGGCCAGCTGATGCAAAAGGTACGTTCCCGTCTCGCTCCTTATGCGACGACACGCGCTCGGACTCAGATGGGGAGCTTATTCTTCCTGAACATGACTTGGAAACATTGGAAACATTGGATTATATTGCAAAGGCATATTCGGATAGGATGCTTCATAGCAAACCACTGTCTTCAGCTGGCACAAAATACCAAGAATAGGCTCCAAGAGGCTAATAGCACAGTGCTGATACTCCAATGCCATGCATTTCGGGACTCTCAATTCTGTCTGACACACTGAGCAGTTAGTGGCAAAATGTATATAACTCACTTCCTGTAATGGCGGGGATCGTGCCAAGGACGTGTATTGGTACAATACACGCCTCATGAGTCGTGTTATACTTGGTCGCACCACGAGAAAGCCAGCGGGTTTGCTCGAATACAACGCGAATAATTACATAAACACACATCGTCCATCGAACCAACGCTTGCGAGATAAAATAGCCCCCCTCCTCTCACCCACCACTCAGCACCGCAGCGCTCAGCGCTCATCGCCCACCGACGCCAATCGCCGTACGCATGTACGGGTTGTTCCCCCCCATAGGCGTGTACGTCGTCCCCCCCAGCGACGATGTTGGTATCGGTACACCCATCCCCATCACGCTATTCTGCGTCTGCTGCCCATTGCTCGTCCCGATCCCAGGGGTCGCATTCTGCGCGTCCCTCGCGGCACTCCTGTCATCGCGCTCTGCGATCGTCGCCCCGCCCCGCACATTATCCGTGAACCCGTTCGGGGTCGAAAACGTCTGCCCGAGTCCGTACAGCTTGCCATTGTACTCGCCGTCGTCCAGTTCGTCGCCAAAGTACAACTCGCGCATTTTAAAGAATGTCGAAGCGGTCAGGAGCGAGTCCGAGCCCGCCTGATGGGACGTGCCTATCCGCATGACCTTTAAGAAATTCAACGTCAGTCTGGCGCTGAGGCGGCGCGGGGAGAGTGTGGTAAAAGACGCACACCAAGGTCATCTGCAACGTCTTGCAATCCTCCTTTGAGCGACTTGCAGGCGCGCATCATGAACTTGATGTCGTAGCAGTGAGGAAACCACATTCTGAGGTCCTCGAAAAAGATGTCTTCCGATGTTGGCAACGACATGGCGGTCAGCAGCTTGACCAGGTAGCCAAAGTCATAGCCACTGTCAGACGGAAACCAACAAGGATGAGAAACGCGGTCGGGCGATAGAAGTCGTGCCAAGATGGAACAGAAAGCCGGCGGTGGGGATCCCTCACCTGTGAAACGATATCCACTTGGCTTCTGGAACGAGGACGAGACCAGAAGTGATAAAGAGTTCTGCGAAATCGTTGGGCAATATACCCATCTCTTCGTGTCTCTGGAAGTCGATGCCCGACTTTTGCAAGAGTTCGATCGACTCTGGCGCGTACATGTCTTCTCTAGGGGACAAAAGGCGACATCTCATAACCGGCACAAGCACGACCAGCGGCACACGCACCCAATGTCAAACTTGAAGTTAAACTGCCACGTCGTGACGTCTTGCGGGAAGTTACCCTCTTCGTCAGCGAGGGTGATGCCGATTTGGATGAGCTTCAGGAGATCGACGTTACACCGCATTGTCTGGTAGTGGTAGTCTGACGACGTTTTGAAGGTACCGATAGGTCTTGCGACGACGCCGGGGAACTCGGTATCCTAATGTATGTGCCCTTGGATGGGATGTGGTGTGGAGAGGATATTCAGATGACACATACCATTGCGACATAAGGATATTGGTCGATCATTTCGCGGATATTTCGCATCTCTATTTCGAGGTTCAGTGCCCATACTTCCCGTATTCGAGACATGGTACAGGAGTTGGGCCGTGACACTCGTGCTGGCCGTCGAGGTCGTCGTGGTCACTGTTCAAGCTGTGGTATACCCGCCACCCAAGACATCGAGCCGCGTCAACAAGTGTTGTCTTATGTAAGCATGTCCAATTGCGAGTGGTGGTATACTACTCAAGGTATCAAGAAACAAGGGAAACCCAAGAATCTACCAGACTAAAACCACGACATGTACGTGTTGCTTTGGTTCTCCACGTTGGACGCCAGTGCACCGAAATCAAAATTGAACGTATGGTTCCCCACCCGCTGCGGTCCAACGCCAGCGGTAGCCGAGTCTGAAAGAGGATGCCTCACCGAGATTAAATCTCCGTCCCGTCCGAGTGCCAGAGCCAGCATGTCCGATGACAGATCATGGGCATTGACATGGTCGGGCCGTGTTTCCGCCAATCTGCCCTGCGGCACGAACGTCGACAAGGTGTGGAGCAAAGGAAGAGGGCGCGTGTCAAAGTCTCGAAGACACCGTGTGAGGTCATGATGTGCGTTAATGAACGGACTGTTCCCGTCATCCAGTCCAAGTGAAGTAGCTTTTCGCTTGGGCTCCTGATCAACCTCCATCGCACCGGCATCATCGGTGGACGTTCTCCACTGCACGTATGACTTGCGTGATTTCTCCGCAATCTTCGTCAGCAAGGGCTAGCCAAGCAGGTGAGCTCAAGGCAAACAAACAAGGAAAGAATAAGAATACCAGTGCCTGAGCTACTTTGGGACACTCCTCGGCGACCTTGGCGAATAGCCGGTGCACGGTGTCGAGTTCTCGGAGAGCAAATGGCGCTATACTAAGAAACGGGGTCCTGGATACAATGAGGGACAGGGCAACCTAACGCCGGGGATTAAGCAAGGTTGACAAGCGGTAATGTACACGTACTGCGCCTGAAAATGCATTGAACCAGAAGCACATGAATCGCTTGCTTAATTGTGGTTCCCATTCTTCAAGCGATTTTAGGGTGGCGATAAGACGGGTCGCGCTAAGATAGGTCGCTACGGCAGACGGTGCAAACTTGTGTTGATAAGAAAAAGCGTCATAGTCGCTCACGGCTTCGGTGAAAAAGTTTCTGTGCAGCTGGAGAAGAACTGGCGGTCGCTGTGTCTGCGGCCCCTACGCGCAACATGCGACAATGCAGACACACCTATTTCGCGACCGCTGGAGACCAATACTTGCTGCATGGTGAGCTGTCGATTGTCGTGGATTCCATCAACGTTGAAAATATCGAGCGTAGGTGGGACAGTAAAGTCGCGGATGGTTCTGTCGACGTCCAAGATCCTCTGGTAGGGCTGTGGTTGGGCGGATATTGCTGTGGTCAATACTGGGGTGAGACAATTCAGAAAAAAACCATGTTTCCATTCGTGGTCTGTCGATTGCGTGAATGGGCTGCACAGCCGCAGGAGGCGATGCTCACATGATTGAACACCTGGGACGATGCACATCTCAGGGGCTGCGTACGATGGACGGCGGCAATCGACATGATCGAGACATAATGAGGGGGGACGTCCAAGGGAAAGTGCCTTGGGCAAAGGTCAAGGGGAGGAGCAAAAATGGATGAGGTACACACTAGACGGGCGTCGAGATTGAGGAGCTCCCAAAAGAGCATTCTGCGGCGTTGGGACTCTTCGGGAATAACCTTCCATCGGTTTCCATCGCGATCTGGAGAAGACGGCGGTGAGCGGACTGAGATGGAGCGATGATAGGGCCACGCACGAAGACCCAACTAAGGAGGAGAAGGATCAGCGAGGCCAAGAACAAAATTAGCGGCCGGAACTCACGCTCTGCGCTAATTTGACGGCGAGTCCCATGATGCTCCAGGCATAAGCCACGGCTTGACTCTTGTCTGAGAAAATCAAAAGGTACCAAACCATATAGAACTACAAGCCTGTGAAGATGATGGCATCAGTTGGGCAAGGGCTAACGTACGAGAGTTTGGATGAGGTCAAGGTTTGGTTCGTCCATGAGGTTCATTTCGCAGAGGGAAGCTCTGGCGAGACGGTGGTATGTGTCTGCACGGGGGGACTCGTTCTGTTGGTTTAGATCGACGAGGAGACCTATGGACATCATGATGAAAAGGAGGGACAATCGTCTGAAGCAGAGGTCTTGTACGGGAGTTGTGTAAACGTGGTGAACCAGATTTGGGAGCCAAGTCTCGCTTGGGTCGAGGTTGTACCTGGCGGGAGTGGTAAGGGAGTGGTGGGGACGAGAAAGGAAAGCTTACTGCCAAAGGGCGTTGAGACGGGCTCGTGTGCAGAGGTATTCTGCCTCTTGGCGGGAGGGGAGCATACTATGTATGCGCTCGCGCATGGGATTGTTGGGGAGCCACGGATAAGGAAATATTTGACTAAGTTTTTCGATTTCTGGGGAGAGTCTTGGAATGTCGGAGGGTGCGATCTCGACGGATGAGCTCCTGTCCTGCAGGGGTCGTGTGAGAGGATGGATTGTGCACGGGGGGAGAGATACCTCTGAGGGACGGGACGGACGGCGGTCCACGTCGGGCAGTGGGAGATGTGACGAGGAGGCGACGGGTTCGTCGCGAGGATGGGATCCGGGAGGTGCGCCTGCCTGCGGGGTGTAGAGTTCGAGTGAGTTTTTGATGCGGAGGAGATCCTGGGAAAGGAGGGGGTGTGGATCAGTGGAGCACTTGGACTGGAGGGAGCCGAGTGCGTCCTCGAGCTGGCGTATGCGATCGCTCATCTGTATGATTTTTGCATGGAGCTGCTCGGTGTTTGCGAGGATGAACCTGGCGGGGAGTGAGCGGGGTGGTGCGAGGGTGGTAGGGACTGACCTGCTGCCCTTTCCCGATGTGAGAGCACCTGTGGGAGGATGAGCATGGGGTGTGTGCAGAGGGATGGACCGACCGTCTGGACATATTTCAGCACACCCGCGCTTCGAGCAGGACTGGCAGGGAAACACGCGATCGCACTAGAAGGGGGTGAATAGGACACGAGGAGAGCTGTTTCGAGACGACCTTGAGCTTGAGCCTGGCAAGTTGTCAAGCTATCAGCACGGTCGTCGAGGTCGTCACTCGCCTGCGACACTCTGCACACGAGAGGGGCTGTTTCTTTGTCCTCTTGTCGTCTTGTCTCGGACGTTTGTTGGAGTGCATCATCATTGCAAACCAGAGAATCAACTCCGACAACAACGGACATATCCCCCTCTATCAATTATGTAATCACCCTCATATCCGCACATATCGGTCATCCCGCCCGCTCCAACATGCACCGCGTCTCCGTCGCTGCCTCGGCCAGGTGGTGCTTCAGCCTCGCCCCGTCGCCCCGTGTGCTCGCGATCGTCCACCGCACATAGCCCTCGTCAATCGAGTACGACAGCCCATACCCGTCCGGAACAACTGCCAGCCCAATCAGCCCCGATCGGACATGTGTCGTGCCGGCTTACCTTCCCCGTATCCCCATCCGTCCAGATACCGCGACGACAGCTGCGACGTAGACAGCTCCCAGTGGTTGCTCCTCGAGTATGCCACATCCGTGTAGATCTCCGGCGTCTCTTCCCCGTCGCGCAACATCCGCTTCAGCCCAAACAAGTGCCGATCAACGCCTTGGCCATCGCTTGCCCATGCCGCATACTGCAGGTGTCGCGCAACCGCACGTCGGAACAGCTTCGCCCGCTCTGCATCCTACACGTCTGTTCAGCACCAGCACTCCCTCTCCCCACCTCACTCACCGTCACCTCCGGGTTCAGCATCGCCTCCGCCCACCCCTTGCTTTCATTGCTCGCACTCCGGATCACCTCCGTCCGTCCCCGCTGGTACTTTCGCGTCTGGCAACTCTCATACGTCACACCCGGCCGGCCAAACATCTTGTGGAACGCGAGCTGCTTCACAAGCTGCACCCACGCGTCAGGCGACACCTTGAACCGCTTCATGAGTTCCTTTCCGTATCCTTCATAGTGCAGAACCTGTCACACGTCAGCTTCGCACACGCGTCCAAGCCCATAACCCACATGCATCTCATGCTGTCCCACCAACGCATCAAAATGCGTGCACGCCGCATCGATATACTCTTGGCATCCCGGGTCCAATTCAAACTTGAGCTCCCTCGGCGCCCCCAGGTTCGCCCCGGTTGTCTCCGTCCGAGCCGGCCCAAGATCAATCTTATTCATAGCAAGCGACGCCAGCATAAACTCGTTCATTCGCAGCGTCGGCGTTCCGTCCATACACGAGTGTTCCCCAAGGAATCCAGACCGTCCATTATCGAACACGAGCACTACAACACATGATTAGTTAGACCATGTACCCAAAAAATGAACGAATGCATACGTTGATGCTTGTCGTAGAACCGGTTTCGACCGTCTCCGACCCAACACGCCCATGATATCTCCTCGCGCGTGACAGGCCGGGTATCATCCAAACACACAATGATCGCGGCAGATTCGATCCGCTCCAACGACTTGCCGTTCACTGGCGAGGCTGCCAGCAGTGCCGCCCGTGCCTAGATCCAAAAGCTCAACGTGACATAGATCAGACAGCCTGCGACGACCCACATCTGTCCAAATGTCGCGATTGTCACTCGTCAATGCCCCCACAGGGACGCCCTTGTCATCGCCAGCCAGCGCGATCACACGTTCGATCTGACTATCTCGACATCAATCCAGCGTCCGACAAGAAAAAAAAACATCCACGCACACTTCGAGTTCGGCAGCACTCAGCTCCGTGCCCTCCGGCGTCACAAGCAACACCTCAAAGAACCTATTCTTGCGCACAAACACGGCGTGAGCGTGCGTCTGCGGATCAAACTTGGCCGCCGTATCCGCAGGCTTGACCGGGTACCGACACGCATGGAACCTAGCACCAAACACACCCGTCAGCATGCACCCAAAGCACCCACAACGTCGACGACTGACAGCCACTTGTACGAATCCATACACAACGGCATCCCACGAACCGTTTCAGGCTCGATCCGCTGCCTGTCCTCCAACACGTCAATCGCGATCGCACGCACGACAACACGAGGCAAACGACCACGTACGACTCTGTCAACGCCCGGAACGGAGACATCGCCTTGAGCAGACTCGCAGCCCGCGGCGCAGGATCCCGCCTGCGCGGATCGTCGAGATGGACGTAAAAGTAGCTCACGAACACGACGACCGGGTCGCGGTATGCCATGTACGCCACCTCGTTCCACCAGTCTGCGAGCCAGTTCTTCATCCCGGGGTCCGCTGCGCGCGCTTCGAGGCGACGTTGGAGCTCCCCGGCGAGTGGGGAGGCGAGAAAAGCGTGTGCCCGTTCGTGGGTGGTGGCGTATTCGGCGTCGGACAGGTGGGGTCGGACGGTCTCGAGGTACTTGGAGACGGTCGACGTGAGCGGGGGGACGGGTAGGCGGGGGAGCGAGGCTTGGAAGCGGAGCATGGGGCCTGCGGATGGGTCCTCGACGTAGCCCTCTGGGAGTGGGTGAGACCTGCGCGGGGCAGAGGACTGGATGGGACGGTTCTTGGCCATCTGGTATACAAACTAGTAGTAGAGAATTGGTAAGTCTTTCGCTCGAGGAACTGGGTCATACCTGGGTACGCGGCGAGCGAGCGAGGTGTCTGAGCATACCACAGCGTGGTATTGATCCGAGATGGAGATCAGACTTAAAACTCAAGGACCCATGTGATAGTACTTATATGTAACACCGAGCGGCGTAAGTGCGGCAACTCGAGGACGTTCTTGTTGGTAAGCAACACCACTGGCACTGGGCTGGTTGTAACTGACATAGTAGCACAAACCAGCTAATCACAGCAAGATACAGATTTCACTAGAACAGTCACCCCCTCAAGACGTTGAAGGCGAGACCATCGATCCCCGGCGGTTCTGCAGTTGAAATATATGAATAGAACTCTTTCTCACCAATAATTATAGGATGCGGAGCAACCACGAGTACTACAGCAAAAAGTGCGGCGACAGTCAAGTAAAACATGGTCACAAGTCCGGGAGAGGGTACGGGGTTTTCATCAGCCGCTTGAACTTTGGATCTTTGAGACCCTTGACGACAGTTGAAAGATAGCCATAAAGATTCCCCTTGATCGCAGCTTCGTGAAGCACCAACGGATCTCCATCGCTGTCAAAGAAAGCCTTGTACACCCGCTTGAGCTGCCGCCTCTCCGAATCGTTCCTACAATTGACGAAACCGTAATCCACCATGACCGAACGCTCCATAACAGACTCCTCCTCGGTAGCATCTTCCTGTACGATCGTCCGCTTGAGGGACCATACCGATTTCCTGCAGCCATTTGGTCTGTGGAGGAGGTCCCGGAGGTGGCCACGAGGGTCATCTACTTCCACCCCCTTGGAACGGAAGAGGTCGAGCAAGCGACGACCACGATACGCATCGCAAAACTCTTTAAAGCTACACTTCCTGATCAATTGCTGGTATGCAACACTCAACACCTTTTCTCCTCGTTCCGACGTGCACGATGCAAATCCGAAATCGATCCAAAAGTTGCCGAGATCTGGAGCTGGGTGCCACATAGCCAAGAGAAGGGTATACAGAGTGTAGCATTGTTGTTCTTCAATGGGTTTACGTGCGATCGCGGCCCTGATCGTTCCTATAGAATCACCTACACTCCCTCCCGCAAATCTCCAAGCGCATATCAGTATGGCGTCACCATGGTCGCGCAACATGTCCTCGGACAGCGGCTGGCCGGCTAGTGCAACGATGTGTTCGTTCTCCAAGAACCAGTGAAAGTAGGCACCCCTCGCCCGCTCTGGGATCTTGTAGAACGTGGCCTTGATTTCATCGACCAACACCCCGCCAACACGCCAGTTATGAATGGTCTTGGGTGGAATCCCGAAATGTGACATTAGGCCTGAATGCACCTTGTATATCAAGGTTCGCATGAACAGGACGATACACATACCGACATACAAGCCAAACAACATCGTTTTTTCTTCGTGCGTGACTGTTCGATTGAACCCATAATCCTCACAAGTCTGGGGGTGATCGGGAAGCAGGCCCCTGCGGACCGCTCGCGCAAGATAGTAGGCGGTGTTGATCGGCTGACGTGGGTTGCAATCGAATATATGATAAACCCAATCTTCTTTTTGGCAGGTCGTCGAACAATAATACACTTTTTGGCAGCCAGCACAGCGCCTAAGTTTAGCCTCGTCGTACGATGATTCACAATCGCAGTGGTTGCACGCCTTGGCCATGGCTAAAACGGCGAGCGGGGTGTAGTGATCAAGAAGCCTGAGCGTGCGGCTGGCTTTTGACAGATGTTTTCAATGGTATTATCAGTCCGTAGCAAAGTCGAAGCAGGCGTCCAAAGTACCAACGAAATACCACGGACGCTTCCGAACTTTCAGCTTAAAGTACGGCGATCCGCGTCAACAAAGTAAGTACATAGTTGATGGGCGCGGATACAGACCTGAGATCACCATATTGCATGTGTTGAAAGTAGAAGTGCTCGTGGTAGCTCGGTGAGTGAGACCTAATTTAATTGGAACACGAGTCGGAGTAGTACTTACACGACGACGTTGTAATCAGCTGATGGTGATCAGATTTTTCAAGAACGAGTTGTTTACGGACCACATATGTGAGCGGCGTGGCATGGCAACGGTGAATGTGTCAATTCGAGGTACAGTACAATTGGTAAACACAACCATGGCGACGTCTGGCTACTCTGCATAACCAACAAAGAGAGAGAGTAGTCACAAGTCCGGGAGAGGGTACGGGTTTTTCATCAGCCGCTTGAACTTTGGATCTTTGAGACCCTTGACGACTGTTGAGAGATAGCCGTGTATGTTTCCCTTGATCGCAGCTTCATGAAGCGTCAACGGATCCCCATCAGGGCTGTCAAAGAAAGCCTTGTACACCCGCTTGAGCTGCCGCCTCTCAGAGTCGTTTTTACAATTCATGAAACCATAATCCACCATAACCGAACGCTCCATTCTAGACTCCTCCTTGGTAGAGTCCTCATGCACGATGGACTGTTTGAGGTGCCACACCGATTTCTTGCAGTTAGCGGGTCCGTGAAGGAGATCCCGGAGGTGGCCACGAGGGTCATCCACTTGCAGCCTTTGGGAGAGGAAGAAATCGAGTAAGCGACGACCACGATACGCGTCGCAAAACTCTTTAAAACTGCACATGGTGATCAATTGCTGATATTGAGTACACAATAGCCATTCTTCTTCCTGTGACCTGCACGATGCGAATCCAAAATCAACCCAGAGGTCGAGATCCGGGTGTGGGCGCCACTCGGATAAGAGGAGGGCATACAGAAAATGACAATCTCTTTCCTCGCCTGGTTTGCGATTGACAGCGGCCATGATCTCTTCCCCAGAATCCTTTTCACTGCCTCCTATGAATCTCCACGCGCGCACCATCATTTCATCGGCATGAGTATGCATCGTGTCTTCTGACAGGGGTTGACCAGCCAGCGCAATAATGTGTTCGTTCTGCAAGAACCAGGGAAAATAGCCACCCCTTGTACGCTCTGGGATCTTGTAGAAAGTAGCCTTGATTTCATCCACCAACACCCCACGAATGCGCCAACCATGGATGGTCTTGGGTGGCACCTTTATCACCTTAATAAGGCCTGGATGTACGTCAATCAAGAAGGATCGCATCCAACAGTGTCATAGACGTACCGATATACAAGCCTAGCAAGTTCGATTTTTCATCGGCCGTGAACGCACGACTGAAGCCATAGTCACTACACGTCTGGGGGTGCTCTGGAAGCAGGTTCTCGAAGACTGCTCGCGCGAGATGATCGGCAGTATTGATCGGTCGACGGGGTTTGCAGTCGAATATATGATAAACCCAATCTTCCTTTTGGCATTCGGTTGAACAATAGTACACTTTTTGGCAGCCAGAACAGCGCTTAAGTTCAGGTTTGGCCCCGTCGTAGTAATAGTCTGAGTGACCACGACACAAGTTGCATGTCTTGACCATGACTAAAACAGTGGGCGGGCGTAGTGGTCAGGAAGCGCGGAACTGGGTTCTGAAAGGTGTTTTCAGTAGGACTCTCGAAATGATAGCCCGGCGCAAAGTTGAACGAGGCATCCAAAGAACTACCCGGCAAAGTAATAACGGACGCTTCCGAGCGCCCAGGTCGGACAGTCCTCAGGCGAACCCTGTCAACATGAACAAGCACATAGTTGAAACGTTGATGGACAAGGGTACAGACCTGACTCAACCGTCGTACGTGTTGCATGTGCTGACAGTAGAGTGCTCATAGCTTAGAAGGGTTGATCCGGCATCAGAGAAATTGCATGGCACCCAGGCCGCCGGAGGTACGCGACGAATGATTGTGAGATGAAGGATAGTATGTACCACAGTATTGTGCTCAGACTTTTCCAGAACGAGTAGTATAACTGAGGAACATTCATTTGTTTCTATATGTAATCACCACTTGGTTGCCTGTGCTCTTGGCCTTGAAGCGTTGAAGGCCAAGGGCACAGGCAACCATTGATAGGCACCTCATCACGAGGAAAATCAAAACTGACAGTGCAGTGACCAGTCAATGTGGTCCACATCAACAGAGACGTTGGCCAAAGTAAATTCCACAACATTTAGCGGGAATGACAGCGCTGCAAGCTTCATCGTCTGAGACTCCAAGAGACATCACCACAAGTGAGACAACAAACAAGCTGACCATTGAGACTAGAGAAAAGAATTCAAGACCGGCCACGATTGGTAAGCCACCCCCGTCAAGGAAGACGACCAAAAAAATAAACGTAAACGTAAAAGCCACTACTACCGTAGCGGGAATACCAGCTATAAGCAAGTGAATCACACGCAAGTACTACATATTGTACAAAACACGACAAGATTCTACCCACGTCCGTTCCAGAGAGTACTAGTACATAGTCACAAGTCCGGAAGAGGGTACAGGTTTTTCATCAGCCGCTTGAACTTTGGATCCTTAAGACTCTTGACGACTGTTGAGAGATAACCATGCAGGTTCCCTTTGATCGCAGCTTCATGAAGCGTCAACGGATCCCCATGACTGTTAAAGAAAGCCTTGTACACCTGCTTGAGCTGCCGCCTCTCAGAATCGTTCCTACAATTGATGAAACCATAATCCACCATGACCGAACGCTCCATTCTAGACTCCTCTTTGGTAGGGTCCTCTTGCACGATGGACTGTTTGAGGTGCCACACCGATTTCCTGCAGCCGTTTGGTCTGTGGAGGAGGTCCCGGAGGTGGCCACGAGGGTCGTCCACTTGCAACCCCTTGGAACGGAAGAGATCGAGTAAGCAACCATCACGATACGCGTCGTAAAACTCTTTGAAGGTACACAGGTTGATCAATCGTCGGTACGCACTACCCAACGCCATTTCTTCTTCCTGCGACGTGCACGATGCGAACCCAAAATCGATCCAGAGGTCGATATATGGAGATGGGTGCCACATGGATAAGAGAAGCGTATACAGAGCCTGGCACTTTTGTTCTTCAGCGGGCATGCGTTCGATCGCTGCCCTTATCGTTTCCACGGAATCTCTTTCACTCCCTCCCGTGAATCTCCAAGCGTACACCATCATAGCATCGTTACGATCGTGCAACACTTCCTCAGGGAGGGGCTGGCCTGCTAGTGCGACGATATGCTCGTTCTGCAGGAACCAGGGAAAATAGCGACCCCTCGCCCGCTCTGGGATCTTGTAGAACGTGGCCTTGATTTCATCGACCAACACCCCGCCAACACGCCAGTTATGAATGGTCTTGGGTGGAATCTCGAAATATGTGATTAGGCCTGGACGCAGTCATACAACAAGGTTCGCATGAACGGGACCATGAACATACCGACATACAAGCCGAACAACATTGTTTTTTCTTTAGGCGTGACTGCACGACTGAACCCATAATCCTCACAGGTCTGGGGGTGATCGGGAAGCAGGTCCCTGCGGACTGCTCGCGCAAGATAGTAGGCGGTGTTGATCGGCTGACGTGGGTTGCAGTCGAATATATGAAAGATCCAGTCGTTCTTTTGGCAGGTCGTTGAACAATAGTACACTTTTTGGCAGCCAGCACAGCGCCTAAGTTTGACCTCGTCGTGCGATGATTCACAGTAGTTGCATGTCTTGGCCATGGCTACAACGGCGAGGGGGATGTAGGTCGGGAAGCGTGGAGCCAAATGTTTTCAGTGGGGGCTTTCGAAACAAGAGTCTGCAGGAGAGTTGAAAGAACTACCCGAAGCATATCCAAGGCCCCAACTTGAAAGAGGCGGCCATGATGGAGTGTCCGAAGTTGCGAGCTCTTCATTATGTAAGCATGTGTACTCAAAGTAGATAACAGGCACCTGGACCCAACAGTGTGATTGTTGGTACCAATGCTTTACAACGATCGCATTCGCACAAGAGGTGATGTATGTTGTATTTCCAACGCCTTTTTACTTGGCCCTCAAAAACCGCTTAATTATCCCTATCCTTTAACGTCAGTAGTTTTCGAAAACCTACGTGATACCAAGTTTGACATACGGCCTCACGCTCGGTGTCAATAGTGTTCCATTGCGACGTGTGTGATCATGCCAGTGAACCCATGGGGCGAGTGTCGCTTCTACCGCATCGCGGCGGTACGGATTTTCCCAGTCCAATGACGCTATGAGACTTCCTTCGTCGTTTTTGTGCAGGGACACTGCAGGGATGCGGAACAAAGATGAGTTGGCACCGGCCTCCTTCTTAAAAAGGTACCGAATTCCGAGTCGCGAGCGTCACCGTAAACCAGGAACTAATCCCGAGCAAAACACTTGAAGAGAGTAGAATCACACTACCAAGGTTGGATGAAATGTGATTATTGTACGGCCGAGCATTCAATACAGGACACCGAATGGCATGATGGAATAAGATAATGGTCAATTCCACGACATAGTACGGTACACATGAACAAGAGAACGGTCAGCACACTAGAATACAGCGACACTGAAGACGTTGTGTCTGTTACCAATACTAATATCGAGGAGAGTAAATAAGTAGATCATAATCTATTATTCTATGCTTGAATCATATAGCTTGCGATGTATCCTAGTATGGATCCGCTTCTAGAGCCCCTGTGCCTCGAGACGGCTGCGGAAGATCTTTTGGAAGCCAGGGACGTGGTCAAAGTCCATGAGCGTGTAGTGCTGTCCGGGGACGTCGGTGTATGAGGGCTCCTCACGACTGAAGCCTGCCCAAGGCTTGAGTTGGTTGTTCAGCCAGTCCTCTTTGCTACCACGGAGCGGGATTGCGTAGAAGACATCAATCGACGCTGAAATCAGGCATGTCAATACGATGAGGGTGGAGGAGGGAGGAGATCTACTCACAAACTGAGCCACTCGGTTCGTATGTCTTGCCACACTCGATCAGCGAGCCGGCGATGTTGACCCAGTGGTCAAGCCCCTCGGGCGTCAGCTGAAGCTCAACCAAGCGCTCGGGAGGAGACAACTTCCAAACAGCGTCGAGCTGTTCCTTGCGCGTCAGAGGTCGCAATGTCGGTGCGAGCTCGTTGGCATCTTGCTTGCTCACAAGACCAAGGAAGTACGCGAGGTTGAGCATGCCACCCGTCCAGTCGATCTCGTGCATACGGTCGGCGATGTGCGGGGGGATGTTAATGAGACCGGTGAACTTGACTTCGTCGCCCATGGCCTCGAGGCGCTTGGCAACTTCGAAGGCAACAACACCACCATACGAGTAACCAGCTATGGCATAAGGACCGTGAGGTTGCGTCCGTTTGACACCTGCAACGTAGGAGGAAACCATCTCGTCCATAGATGTAAAGAATGGATGACCGGGTTCGAAACCCCGCACACGGAACGCGTAGAAGGGTCGCTCATTTTGGAAATATTTGGCGAGGTTGACGAAGACGAGGACTTCGCCGAAACCAGGATGAACCATGAAGATGGGGGTCTTGTTACCGGTGAGGTTGAGGGGAACAACGGGATCGTATTCCTCTGTGGTCCCATCATTGGAAAGTAAGGAGTCGACGTATTTCGCTAGGCTGGAGAGCACGGGGTGTTTGAGGATCTGGATGGTGGGGATTTCAGGCAATCCAAACGCAGACTCTCCTTCGCGCTTGAGTCGAATAACATCGATGGAGGTACCACCGAGTTCGAAGAAGTTCTCGGCTGCTGATATATCGCTCGCAGTGAGGTTGAAGATGTCAGCGTAGATGCGAGTCAACGTCTTCTCCGTCTCAGTGGAGGGGGTGACAAAACTGGCTCCGCGAGCAATGCTCAGCAACTCCTCCGCGCGAGCAATATGCTTTGCAAGTCCTCCCTGTTTAAATTGGTTGAGGAGACGAGCCCTAGAAACCTTTCCGAGGGTGGTCTTCTCCATTTGATCGGCGGGGATAGGGACAATGAGCTGGGGTGGTAGAGAGATCATCTTCACGGAGATATCGCGGAGTGTGCGGTGGGTAGCAAAGAGCTTGGCGGGAGCATCCTCGTCATTGAGGTTGAATGTTGGCGAGTAGAAAACAAGAAAACCCTCAGTCTCCTGTTTGGGCGCGCGATAGGGTGTAGCAGCAAGGAAAGAGTGAGTGACGCCCTCGACGGTTTGGAGATGAGTTTCGAGTTCCGGAATACCGTACGAGACACCGTGGACGATGACAGTGTCCTTGATGCGCCCGCTCAGTCTCATCTTTCCGTTTTGAATGATCCCAACATCACCAGTACGGTACCACCCGCCCTCAACAAAGCTGGAGGACGTCGCTTCTGGGTTGTTGTAGTATCGAACAAAGACCATTGGTCCGCGGACCTGGAGTTCTCCGCTCTGACCATCAGGGAGGGGAGTCGTACCATCTTCAGGATTCACGATGCGCATTTCACACCCGGAAATGGGTGTGCCGAGCTCCAAGAACTCATACGCGGGAGGTGTGTCCAATACATCGATAGGGTCATAGATACATCCAGCGCTGAAACAGTTCACTTAGGTTGCAGATATCATGATGCAAATCAGTAGCTTACCAGGTCTCTGTCATACCGAATCCAGCAGAGGTGACGAATGAAGCATTGCCGTTCTTCGCGAGGTTCCTCAGAGTTCTGCTGAAAGCGACAGCCGTGCTGCTGACAACAGCTTCACCGCCACTGTTGATGCGTTTGAGAGAAGCAAGGTTAAATGTTCCGAAAAGGTCATTGCGTTTCTCGAGGTCGCGGGTAAGTTTGGCTAGTAAAAAGTTGGGCGCGAACGCGATTTCAATTGACTGTGTGGGGATTGGACGGGAATCAGAGGTGTGAAGCTTGTGTGACAATAACTACGAACCTTTTCCTCGATTAGGCGAAGGTATCGCAGGGGATCGGAGAGGATGGCGGATGCGTGGACGTGCAACTGCGAAGCACCATATAGAAGGGGTGCGAAATGCATTTCAAGAGATCCGGCAACGTGGTCGAATCCGACCCCTGATTCCAAGTAAGTACATCATCCAGTTTGGCAATCTTAATGAAACTCACAGTTCATGATCTTGGATTGTGATGTAAGGCCGTAGCTTTGGCCTTTGGAACGGCACGCAGCGATGATGCTGCGGTGCGTGTGCACGACGGCCTTGGAGAAACCAGTCGACCCAGAAGTCAAGAAAAGTATGGCTTCATCGTCAGGTTTGGGTTGGTGGACAACAAAGTCGGTGCCCAAGTCCGCAGCTGCTGAAGCCCTGAGCTCGGAAAACAAGTGAATGTCGAGACCGGAGATTGACTGCAGTTGGTCAGCGCCACTCTCGTTCGTCAACCAGGTTGCCGAAGAGAAGAGACTCTTGATGTGAGCAACATGTCCCTCTTTGTGGCCCTGCTGAGCACTCAAGGCAGGCTGTAAGCAAGGTACGTAACCAGCGAGCAGGCAGGCCCAAACAGCTGCCATGTTGTCCTCGTGTTCAGTGAGGTACACGACGATGACCGAGCCAACGGGCTTCTCCCAGGCGCGGGTAGCCTTTGCTAAGGAGAGGGCGTCTTGATAGAACTCGCTGAACGTCTTGGTATGAATGGAAGAGTCGTGAGCGGAGGAAGTGACGAAACCGAGCTCGTGATTAGGATATCGATAGATGGCCCGAGAGAGAACATCGAGCAGAGTCTCCGGGACTATTGAGTTTGAGAAGGAAGCCTTCAAATCATGAATGGTGCCGACAGGGGCGACGGGAGATGACACTGCGACGGGGGTCATGGTGAGTAATGGAGGAGTATAAGAGTAAACTTGGAGAAAAGACTTGGGTGATGTATGCCGAGTCTGTTTGGGCCTTCATCTTTTATACGTTGTCAGCAGTGGGTTTGTCGACAACTTCGGAATGGCTAGGACAGCAATGCATGCCGGCTGGTTCCGGCATGTTGAGAGGGGAAACAGGACCAACAGCCTATGGTCGGGCTTGAGTCGCGCTTCCCGGACCCCCCAATCACCACTGCGATGCGAACCACTGAGTGCACATGGCTGCATGGACGACCGATTGCACATCGTTGAAATTCGCCCAGCCCCAACGGTGAGTCGTATCTCCAGATCTGGGAGGTAAAAAAGTTCCGACGTAAGTTACTCCGTAGTTCGCATGCGGCGCCGATTGATAATGGACCGCGTTGGCAGCGATTGATGATAAGCCGAGCGTGCCATACCCCCGAGCCGGGGCACTGTTGATGATAAAGCATCCCAAGTGGAGGAAGATAGGCCATCGAGCCAAGCTGAAGTCATCAACCTGCGACAATGCGTCAGTAGTAGAAAGGAGAACAGTTTGTTACCCGGTTCGAATGAACAAGCGAATCAGCTCAGGCAGCATTGGCGGCTCTCTAATAATGTCATGCCATCGCGAGATCGCCGTACAATGTCCTTTTTCCCCCCAACGGGCCTTTTACCACCTACCGTAGCACGGCACGGGACTGGGCTGTGCCGACATTATTGGTAGTTGCCAAGTCACCGACGCCGCCTTTTTTTCCGCGGCAAATACCAATATCGCCGACTCAATAACTGAGTGCGCATATGCGCATGCTCTCTAACTGTGAGTCAGTTTCATCCCGACCGAAACATGTTCACTGTGGCATCGCAATCCTCTACTGGTCCGGCAGAAGTGAAACGAGACGGTACACGATAATGGCAACGTCGCGAAGATGTCGACGGAAAGTGACAGACGACTATCAGGAACTGATCAGAAAAAAATTTCATAACAAAGGAAAAGTTTCTTAAAAAGGTATGTACCGAAATCCGCATCGGGATCAAATGTCGAGCGTCAGCGTAAACCTGTCCCCTTACGGGTCCAGGAATATATTCGTAATCTGCGAATACAGGACAAGAATCAAGGAACCTGCAAGCAAGGTCGACGCTGACTGAACTTGAAGTCGGCCCCCTTCCCAAGTAGTAACGGCGGCGATAGAGTCAGCCTAGGATCACACAACACGTCTGCATTTACACTGTGATTGTGAGTACAAATGGGCGTTTTGGGGGCGGAAGTGACTCACTGTTCTCTGACACCGATTGTCGGATGGTTGCTCTCTCAAGGCGCATGAGATACTCTCCATCGGGAGAAGAAGCGACATCGCGGAAAAACATTGATCGCAGGCCCTCAAGGGTCTGCTCATTTAGGAGATGTGACACATCTCTTTCAACGTCCTCGATGATCTTCTGGGTTCGAGCATGGTTTGCATGGCATGCTTCTTCTTCAGAATGGCAGAAGACCATCGTTTGGCTTCCTCTTTAGCATGCATGGACAGAAAGGTTGAGCTCGGTACAATCTAGTATAACCGGATTGATTATGTGCCAATGCCCGAGCAGGCCATAGATTACCATTCTCTCATACCATTGCAGGAGGGTTATGTTTGCGGTTGCTTCTGGAAGTCTGGATAAGATCGAGCCCTCTGGTGCTGGAAGGGGAGCTTTCGAAGGATCAGCAACAGGAGCCGCAGCTGCACGTGAGCATTCCTGATCACGGAGAGCAGATGAAGAGGGTGACAGCTCCGAGTCGGATGTGGGCAGAGCACTCTCAGGAATGTTCAGCATAATTTGTCTCGAATGGGGTGACTTGAAAGTGTTCAGTGGGGTCAAATTCCCCCACGCCAGCTGGCTATATATAGCCTTAGTGCACGCTGTAACCGCGCGGCGAACCATGTCAAGATGAATATATCTAGATAGTACAGAGACGGGCATGTCACTGTGTGGTATAAATCAGAGACGGTGATCAGACTTTGAACTTGAAGCTTTGAAGAACGAGTTACTTCTAGACACTGTAACAGCGAGCAGCACGAGAGTAATTCGTCAATCATAGGCTAGTACTACATGTTGGTAAACATACCGACGTCCAGTAAGAGCGAGTTCTAGTCACAAGTCCGGGAGAGGGTACGGGTTTTTCATCAGCCGCTTGAACTTTGGATCTTTGAGACCCTTGACGACCGTTGAAAGATAGCCATGTATGTTTCCCTTGATCGCAGCTTCATGAAGCGTCAACGGATCCCCATCAGGGCTGTCAAAGAAAGCCTTGTACACCCGCTTGAGCTGCCGCCTCTCGGAATCGTTTCTACAATTCATGAAACCGTAATCCACCGTGACAGAAGGCACCATGTCAGACTCCACTCTGCTAGAGTCTTCTTGTGCAATGGATTGTTTGAGGTCCCATACAGACTTCCCCCAACCTGCGTGGAGAAGATCCCGGAGGTGACCACGAGAGTCATCCACTTGCACCCCGTTGGAGCGAAAAAGATCGAGTAAACGATCACCGCGATATGCGTCGCAAAACTCCTTGAAGGTACACAGGTTGATCAATCGTCGGTACGCACTGCCCAACGCCATTTCTTCTTCCTGCGATGTGCACGATGCGAACCCAAAATCGATCCAGAGGTTGAGATACGGAGATGGGTGCCACTTGGATAAGAGAAACGCATACAGCGCGTGGCACTTTTGTTCTTCAGTGGGTATGCGATCGATCGCTGCCCTTATCGTTTCCACGGAATCTCTCCCGTGAATCTCCAAGCGCACACCATCATGGCATCGTTACGTTGATCTGGCGATCGTTTTCAACGTGTGCATCCAGGCCTCATCAAATATGGGGAGATCTCGCCGAAGACCATTCATAACTGGCGTGTTCGCGGGGTGTTGGTCGATGAAATCAAAGCTTCATTCTACAAGCTTCCAGAGCGTGCGGAGGGGTGCCTACTTTCGCTGGTTCTTGGAGAACGAACACATCGTTGCACTGGCAGGGCAGCCCCTACCTGAGAAAGTGTTGCACGAGAGACAACAACACATACCGATATACAAGCCTAACAGCTTTGATTTCTCTACGCCCGTGGGTGCACGATTGAACCCATAATCGTCACACGTCTGAGGGTGCTCAGGCAGCAGGGTCTGGTACACTGCTAGCGCGAGATAGTCGGCGGTATTGACCGGCCGGCGGGGTTTGCAGTCAAATATATGACAAACCCAGTCATGCTTCTGGCAACTGGTCGAACAATAGTAGACTTTTTGGCAGCCAGCACAGCGCTTCAGACTAGCATCGTCGTAATTATCTGAGTAACCATGGCACTTGTGGCATGTCTTGACCATGGCCGAGATGGGAGGAAAGGCGTAGTGGAGCAGGTGGAGATGTTCTGATGGGATCGGACCAGATACATATTGAAGGAACTACCCGGTCAAGTACCGCGGTGGCGTCCGAGCTTCAAAAAGGCTCCCAGGACAGACGGTCCGAGGTTTCGGATTCAGTGCACACTTGATCACGCGTCATTAATGTTGATGGACATGGTGGCAAACAAGATGCTTGTGTCGCATGTGTCGAAAATAGCGAGTGAAGCCTTCTCTTGGTGATATCTTGTATCAGGACATCTGCCCGGGTTGATCGTTTTTGCTCTCTCGTGAGTACGCACGGAGCGGAGGACCAGAAGTTCTGCTAGTAGATGTCAGCAAGCCTTTCCTAATAGAAAGCATTGGGTAATACCGACCAAGAGAGTATGCATCGTTCAATCTCAAAGACTTTTCAAAACTTCAAGCTCAAGTTCAAATCGGACGAGTTTGTTCAAAAACTGCCGTGCGTCGTGACGCGTGACGTACGTATCACGTAATCTGTTTTATTCATTCCAGGGGCATCTTCCAGGAAAACCCTAGTTTGGGCATGTAGAGGTGGAGGACGCGTTGTCCGGACTGGTGCTGTAATACCTATCGACAATATATGAATACAAAGAAATAGCTAGTGCAAAATTCATTTCCTATTCCAAGAGACTCAAAAGAAGTCCAGAAATCATCGTCGTTATTTCCAGGCTCCGATACTGTATGCTTCTAAGGGAAAAGTCAACTGCCTTGAGTGTCCAGGTAAAGAAACTAGTATCCAAGTACCCACCTCGTCATGATTCACGAATGCTTGACCCGCTTGGCGGGGGTAGCTCAGGGATCTCCGACCTTGCCCGACGATCCAATACCATGCGTCTCATCTCGCTTTGAACAGATGCTGGTGCCAGCGCAGCCGCTGAGAGGAGTTCCGCAAGCGGCGGTTTTGGTACTGACTCTACCGAAAGCAGGTATTTCACTACGTCGGCCTTTCCCTTCTTGATTGCAACCTGCAGCGGCGTGTCTCCTTCAGCATTCGGCGTCTGGGTGTCGCAACCAGAGGTAACAAGGGTCTGAACGATATAAGGACAACATACAGAGTTTTGATCACTCTGTATCGCAGTAAATAGGATGTCGAGGGGAAGAGCCTGAGGGTTGTTCAGGGAGAGGAGATACTTGACGGTATTGACACGGCCTAGGTCGACGGCGTTGTGGAGCGGTGTTTCCCCATTACCGTTGGGTACGGTGGGATCAGAACCAAGTTCGACGAAACATTCAACAGCGGCAAGGGTACAATCATCGGCACCTTCGTCATCAAATGGATAGACACCCCTTGTTGCGAAATGTAGCATGGTATCTCCATTTAATGCCTGGGTCAGGACACTCGCCCCTTGGGTAATAAGATATCTTGCGACAGAAATGTGGCTTCGTTCAGCAGCGATATGAAGAGGAGTTTCTCCACGAGAGTTGGCTTCGAGAGGATCACAACCATAACCAATCATGACTTTCGTAACCTCCAAAACGTCGTCGTCGTCGTTCAAGCACCGCAATGCGCTGTGGAGCACAGAGTCTCCGTCGTTGGCGTGTGCAAGAACATCGACCCCATTTTCAACCAGGAAGCTAATCATAGCTGCTGTACTCCAGTATGTCCGGGGACGGTCCAATGTGACAAGTAGGTCAGGAGGCAGGGTGGCACCAAGGGTAAGGAGATATCGTACAGTAGAAATGTGGTCGTGCTGGACAGCGATATGAAGAGGGGTGTTTCCACGAGAATTGGCACCCAGGGGATCACAACCAAGGCTGACCAGGAGTTTCGCAACTTCTAAAATATCATCGTCAGCGTTGCCACACTGCAACGCGGCGTGGAGCTGAGAGTCTCCGTCGTCAGCATGTGCGAGAACATCGACACCGTTTTCAACCAGGAAGCGAACCATCGGTGTTGTGCTCCAGCGCGACCTGGCACGGCTCAGTGTGACAAGTAGGTCAGGGGGGGGAGTGGCGCCAAGGGAAATGAAGTATTGTGCAACAGAAATGTGGCCTTGTTCGACAGCGATGCCAAGGGGCGTTGTTCCGTGAGCATTAGCTTCGAGAGGGCTACAGCCATAAGCAACCAGGACTTTCGCTGCATCCAACGCATCATTGTGATCATATATAGACTGCAACACACTGTGGAGCGCAGAGTTGCCGTTGTTGTTGTGCGCGAGAACATCGACACCATTTTTGACAAGGAAGTGGACCATGCGCGTTGTGTTCCGAAACCAATATCCGTAGTTCGATGTAATAAGTAAGTCAGGGGGGAGATTGACGCCAAGGGAAACGAAGTATTGTGTGACAGAAATGTGGCCATGTTCGACAGCAATGTGAAGCGGCGTCTTTCCACGAGCATCGGCTTCGAGGGGGTCACAGCCATAATCAACCAGGACCCTCACCGCCTCCTTTAAAGCCTCTTCATTATCGCCTAAGGACCGTAACACAGCGTGGAGTACGGAATCTCCTCTTCTAGTGTGTGCAAGAATATCGACTCCATGTTCGACAAGGAAGGGAATCATGTGTGCTGCGTCCCGATACCATATAAGATGGTCCAATGTGGCGAGCAAGTCGGGAGGGAGAGAAGCGCCAAGTGAAATGAGATATCGCGCAACAGAAGTGTGTCCTTGTTCAATAGCGATGTGAAGAGGCATCTTTCCGTGAGTATTGGGTTCGAGAGGATCACAGCCATAATCTATCAGGATTCTCGCTGCCTCCAAAGCCTCATTCCCATCGTACACGGCCGACAATATGATGTGGAGTGGAGTCTCTCCATCACTAGTGCGTGCAAGAACATTTACCCCATTTTCGACAAGGAGGGGGATCATCATGCGTGCTTTGTATCCAAACCACGTAAGGTGGTCCAATGTGATGAGCATGTCAGGACGAGGGTGGATTCCAAGGGAAAGGAGATATTGTGCAACAGAAAAATGGCCCTGTTTGACAGCAGCATGAAAAAGGGTTTTTCCAGGAGGATTGCCTTCGAGAGGATCGCAGCCATAACCAATCAAGAGTTTCACCGCTTCCAAAACCTCGGCGTCATTGTAGATGGACTGCAATGTAGTGTGGAGTACTGGGTTTTCCCAGTCGTCAGAGTGTGCAAGAACATTGACTCCATTTTCAATTAGCAAGCGGATCATGCGTGGTCTCATCTCGAGTTCGTGACGTAACGTGACATCAGAGCCAAAGGCAAGGAGATACCGTGCAACAGAAATGTAGTTCTGTTCCGCAGCGATATGAAGAGGTGTCTTGCCACGTGAATTGGCTTCGAGGGGATCACAGCCATGGCTAACCAGGAGTTTGACTACCTTCAAGGTTTCATGTTCATCCAAGTACCAAGACTCCAACACGATGTGGAGGATCGAGTCACCGTCACTAGTGCGTGCAAGAATATTGACATGATTTTCAACGAGAAATTGAATCATGGGTGCTTTGCTCCGACCAGATTTGTGTAATGTCACGAGCAGGTCAGGAGGGAGGTAGGCGCCAATGGTGACGAGATGCTGTGCAACAGAAATGAGGCCGTTTTCGACAGCGATATGAACAGGAGTCGTTCCACATGAATTGGCTTCGAGGGGATTGCAGTGATAGTCAACCAGGAGTTTTACCACCTCCAGAGCCTTATCGTCATCGCACAGGGACTGCGACACGATGTGGAGCAGAGAGTCTCCACCGGCAGTGTGCACGAGAGGGTCCGCTCCATTTTCGACCAGAAAGCGGATCATGGACGTTGTACACCAGTCTGACGGGGCACGGTCCAATGTGACAAACAAGTCAGACGGGAGAGGTTCGCCAAGGGGAAGGAGATACTGTGCAACAGAGATATAGCCTCTCTCAATAGCAATTCGAAGAGGGGTACATCCGTGAGAGTCAACTTTAACAGGAGTGCAGCCAAGATCCACAAGGAGCTTTACGGCCTCTAAAATATCATCCTCTGACGCATCGGCATCATTCAAAGCCATGTGATGATGATTCCCGCGTGGAGCCCACAGTACAGCATGGAGTACAGTGTCACAGGAGCTTGTGCACACGAGGGCGTTGGCTCCATTGTCCACAAGGAACCGGATCATAGATGTAGTTTTCCACCTGCCTGGATAGCAGTGCAACCTCACGAGTAGATCGGAAGGCACGAGGGTGCCGAGGGTAAGGAGATATCGTGCAGCGGAGGTGTAACCTTGTGCGACAGCAAAACAAAAGAGTACCTCATTGATCGAATTGGGTGTGAGATTTTCATCGGCAACCTGAGCAAATCTCCTTATGATTGCAATGAGGTCTTGTTCGGCGACATTTCGAAATGCTAATAAACGGCCCGACGTTTGGATTGCGTGCAATATGGTCATGTTTGAGTACTTGTTGATGGTCTCCACAAATTCATCGGTTTGTAACAATAATCTCACAATAGACGAGGGGATCGGCTGACCAAAGGATTGCTTGAAGAATGAGTCTGCGAATATATGTGAGGGTACAGTGCTCCCTTCTTCCACGAAGAGGGTAACCATGGCATAGTGTCGATTCTTGAAAGCAACCTCGATGGGCAAAGACTGATGGTATCCGATAGTCTCCCAGCCTCTTTCGTTTAATCTGGCACCTAATGACAGCAGCATCCGAGCGTGTTCATCCTTGTTAAAGTACGCGGCATACACCAGCGGATTCGTGCCCTTCTTGGGTTTGAGTGTAACGCGGCGTAAGAATGCCTCCATGAACGAATCTGAAGCAAAAGCAACGAGGATATAAGGTAGGAGATCGTGTACCGCCGCTGGCCAGCGTGGCTTGACCCGATATTCCCATGTCTCCCATCTACCAGGAATGCACACGTTATCCCATGTCCAGGAATGCCGCTGGATGTCCTCCGCAAGTACAGTGACGTCGTGGAAAGCCAATTTGAAGGTTGACCCAAGGTGTCCAAAGTGGTCGAGAGCATCATCGAGCGCATAGTCGAGAAGGGGGTGTGACTTGGGGTGGAGTCGGACCATAGATTGAGAGGAGGCTCCGATAGTTCTAGAGCTGCTGAGGGGATCAGCTGGTCGTTGGGCATGCCTGAGGTATACGGAAAGATAACACATGGATGACCGGGCTAACAGCAGGTGTGCTTGTTCCGAACTGATATGGTAGGCTGGTAGATTGGTGCGAGTGAACTCGCCCATGAGGTATTCCTACACGGCGACAGGCTCAGTCGTACGCAAAGATACAACCAATTGCGGCCTTACCTTGACGCTAAAATGAGCCAGGATAATAATTTCCGTCTTTTCGCTGTACGTCACTAGACTCCCACATGAATCTAGTAATACCCCACTGTGCATCGGACCAATATCAGGATCAAGTGTTCGCGTCTTGAGATTGATTGACAAGGCCTCCATGACTTCAGTTAATCGCAGATTCCGCTGCGCTGCCACGAGCCAAACCAATGCTCGTTGAGCCAGCCGTCCTGACGGTGTCTCCATATCGATTGCGAGGAGAATTCTCTCGTATGTTTCATCGAGTCCCTTGGGTAGGCTATCCAGAGCATCGCGTACTTCTTTGCGCGTTACACACCGATCAAGTGTGTCGATCGAACACTGCACCCACCGAAACCTTCGAAAGCAAACAGTTAGTCCATGTTTCATGTAGAACAGGAAGACCTACATGCCGTCTGCCTTTTCACACAAGACCGAGCGTATCTCCGTCTTGAACCCAGGGTCAAGGTCTCTTAGCCGTTGGCGAGCGTCCAGTTCACGGGTGACATGTAACTCAATATCCGCAGATAACTCGTCTGCCATGTCTTCCATGGACACGAACGGAAGACTAGAGAGCACATCCATGATGGTGTGTAAGGGACGGCTGGAGACGAAGAGCCGCACATGATCTCTGATCATCATGAGCGCCTGTGTAAGGTTTCTGACGTCCTTGCATTCATCGAGAGCATCCACGATGACCAGAGGGTTCTGACCTAACAAGCTGGCAGCACGAGATGTGATACCAGCGAGCTCCTTTGCATTGCTGAGCGTTCCACCTCCCCATTCCTTCGCCTTAATCAAGTCGCCTAATACATCTTCGAGATTGGCAGAATGGCCACGCAGGTGACGAAGCAGCTGAGATAAGATCGAGCGCATGACTTCCGCAGAGTTTGTCGATCGCTCGTTTCGAAAATCGCAATAGTAAAATGTAAGGATCTCTCCCTTCGGCCGACCCGGGTCGTTCTTCAAGGAATCGATGACAAATGACCTGCGGGTAAAGTCAGCACCACTGGATTATATAGGATGTTAACATACACCAGTACAGATTTACCTGATCCGGCTGATTACAATCAAGTCAGTAAAGGATACCTAGTGGAATTCCAGGTGTCTCACGTTTTCCCCGCAACCAAAAAGACCCATTCTGGCCATCCCTCCACATTTTGTACTGCGTCGTGTCAAACAACCATTTGCATGTATCATCTTGGCGAAGCGACAACGTAACGTCGTGTTTTTCGGCGCAGTTTAGTCCGTCGAGCCACTTCAATATTTCTTCAAGTTTCTTCTCTACAAGAATGTCAGCATGGTGGAGTAGGGTGGTATAACTAATACCTTCTTCCTTCCTCTGCGTGTCACTCTTGAACCCGTGGCCCCGTCGTGCAACCTCGTGTCTATCCTGGTCGTTAACTGTTTCTTGCAGAGTGGTACTAAGTAGTGCTCAGACGATAGCCATTCATCGAAACCATAATGCATACTTAAGGCCGGTCGGTAAGTCTTGGACCACGATGTTAGATCCTCCTTGCTCTCCGTGTCTGCCTTGAACTCCAGAATCCAGTAGCAGAACAGTGCTAAACATCAATTAGACAATGGACCTTCATTGTACCAAGACTTACTCGTCCACTTGGGTGACAATCAGTGCCCTTGACTCGAGAAGGACGAACTCCCCTTTGACAGAACGGTCTCGAGATTGAAGTGCATGGTGATGCCTTTGAACGACACTCTCGTTATTCCTAAGCAGTATTGTATTGTTTATGTTTTGACAATCCAGACGACGAAGAGACGCACCAGATCTCTGTCGAAAATAAAAGATGAAAACATCCTCTGTATGAATTAAAGATATCGACGGCTTCCTTGATTTTGTCCTGCGTGCCAGTGGTAGCCGAACCTCGTCCTCCTTGAAACATCCTAGACATCCAAGAAGAAGTATTCTCCTTTTGTTGAAGTAAACTCTCCATTCGGCTGAGTGTGTCTAGGCACACTTGGGGTTCTTCCGTGACGACCCAATCTTGTATTCGGACGTCGACTGCATGACCTTCTTTAGGAGATGGTTTGTCCAGGATATCTACAAGGCATTCGCAAGCCACGGAGATTCTTCGCATGTCCTCTTCCAACTGAAAATGACAGCGTGAGACGCAATTGTAGTCCTCGCGATCGGCATAGTTGTTGGCAATAGCGACAACTTCGGAGGAGGCAGATGCGATTTTGCAGAGAATCTTGCGAGAGCGTTCCATGACATAGAACATCCAGAGAGCAAAGCAGTCGTATTATGTAAAATACTGGCCTGGCACAGCCAGGCTGTCAGAGCCTACATACATGTTTAGAATTCGTCTTCCTCTCCATTGGCAATCCTGCTGTTTCTCTTTCTGCCTCTGTATGTACTCGCGACTCCGTTCTTCAGCTTCCTCCCGAGTACGGATTTCAAGTGTAGTCTTCCGAGACTCGGAAGTGACCTTGCCTTCACAATATCCTTGAAAGTATGACACGTCAAAGAAACGTGGGGATACTTTTTTGTCCTCTGCAACATCTTCCTGCGAACACTGGCAACCTGTCAGCACCGGTGTATACATAAATACGCTGGAATCACTTCAACATCCCATTGGGCGTGCTCGATGGGGGGCTTTTATGAATTCATCAGTACAGTTGTAACACACGAAGGTCACCCGCTCACAGCGCCTCGACCAAGTTTTAAAATGGGGAGATTGCTCGGAGTCTCCAGACGGTGAAACATATCCCCGTCATCGCAAGTGATATGTACCGTCCGTTCTTCTGACAGTGCGACCAGTGAGAAAGCTCCTTGAAAAATAGTGGGACGCGATCTACATACCACCGAATCATACGTGTAGACGATGCCGATTTGTGCATTCGAGCACTCGCCGTCACTAGCGTTGTTCGCCTTGTTGTGCCCAGACACTCTCGAGAGTGACAGCCTTTTCCTCCATCGTTATCACCCCATCATACGGGTCTTTTACGCGCGTCACTGTGAGCTGCACGCGATAAATGAACTGGTCTTCGGGCTCGAATCGTCTCCAGTGGTCGATCGCCGAGGGATCGCTCTATTCGTAATCTTCGAGAGGCCGTCTGCGACCACACGACTTGATCGTGTCGATCAGCGCTTCTGAATCATTATCGTAGAGCACGACGTTGGGGAAAACCTCTGCACGGTGTAGATGTGAGTCACTCCATCCGAACATGTACTGGATCAGCGTGTGGAGGTTGGCAAAGGTGGACGATGCGAAAGACCCTGAACCTGGCAAGCTGAAAACAGAGCTGGATGTAATCGGTTGTCTTACGGGACGATGTAGCCACCATGTACGACTCGAGTTTCGTCGGCGGCGCCAGGGGGTAAAGTTAATGAGTACATGAGCATTCCTGATCACGGAGAGTAGATGAAGGTGACAGCTCGGATGTGGGCAGAACTTCACTCTCAGGAACGTTCAGCATAATTTTTGTCTCGAATGGGGTGACTTGAAAGTGTTCAGTGGGCTGTAACCGCGCGGCGAACCATAAATAGTACAGAGACGGTGATCAGACTTTGAGCTCGAAGAGCGAGTCACTTTCAGACACTATAACAGCGAGCAGCACAAGAGGAATTCGTCAATCATGGGCTAGTACTACGTGCTGGTAAACATACGATCATCATGCCGACGTCCAGTCTGAATAAAGAACGAGTACTCGTCACAAGTCCGGGAGAGGGTACGGGTTTTTCATCAGCCGCTTGAACTTTGGATCTTTGAGACCCTTGACGACCGTTGAAAGATAGACGTGTATGTTTCCCTTGATCGCAGCTTCATGAAGCGCCAACGGATCCCCATCAGGGCTGTCAAAGAAAGCCTTGTACACCCGCTTGAGCTGCCGCCTCTCGGAATCGTTTCTACAATTCATGAAACCGTAATCCACCGTGACAGAAGGCACCATGTCAGACTCCACTTTGCTAGAGTCTTCTTGTGCGATGGATTGTTTGAGGTCCCATACAGACTTCCTCCACCCTGCGTGGAGAAGATCCTGAAGGTGGCCGCGAGAGTCATCCACTTGCACCCCTTTGGAGCGGAAGAGATCGAGTAAACGATCACCGCGATATGCGTCGCAAAACTCCTTGAAGGTACACAGGTTGATCAATCGTCGGTACGCACTGCCCAACGCCATTTCTTCTTCCTGCGACGTGCACGATGCGAACCCAAAATCGATCCAGAGGTTAAGATACGGAGATGGGTGCCACTTGGACAAGAGAAGCGCATACAGAGCGTGGCACTTTTGTTCTTCAGCGGGCATGCGTTCGATCGCTGCCTTTATCGTTTCCACGGAATCTCTTTCACTCCCTCCCGTGAATCTCCAAGCGCACACCATCATGGCATCGTTACGATCGTGCAACACTTTCTCAGGTAGGGGCTGGCCTGCTAGTGCAACGATGTGTTCGTTCTTCAAAAACCAGGGAAAGTAGGCGCCCCTCGCATGCACCAACACCCCGCGAACACGCCAGTTATGAATGGTCTTGGGTGAGATCTCCCCATATTTGATGAGGCCTGGATGCACACGTTGAAACGATCGCCAGATCAACGAGGCAACAACACGTACCGATATACAAGCCTAACAGCATTGATTTCTCTTCGTCCGTGGGTGCACGATTGAACCCATAATCGTCACACGTCTGAGGGTGCTCAGGCAGCAAATTCTGGTACACTGCTAGCGCGAGATAGTCGGCGGTATTGACCGGCCGGCGGGGTTTGCAGTCGAATATTTGACAAACCCAGTCACGTTTCTGGCAACTAGTCGAACAATAGTAGACTTTTTGGCAGCCAGAACAGCGCTTCAGTTCAGCCTCGTCGTAATTATCTGAGTAACCATGGCACTTGTGGCATGTCTTGACCATGGCTGAGATGGGGAGAAAGGTGTAGTGGAGATGTTTTGATGAGATCGGACCAGGTACATATTGAAGGAACTACCCGGCCATGCACCACGGTGGCTTCCGAGCTTCAAAAAGGCTCCCAGGACCAACGATCCGAGGTTTCGGATTCAGTGCACACTTGATCACGCGCGACCAATTTTGATGGACATGGTGGCAAACATGATTGTGTCGCATGTGTCGAAAATAGCGAGTGAAGCCTTCCCCTGGTGACTGTATCACGACGTCCACCCGGGTTGATCGTTTTTTCTTTCTCGTCATGAGGACTCGTGAGTACGCACGGAACGGAGGACCAGAAGTTCTGCTGGTAGAAGGGGAGCTCTTTGATCGCCATCTAGTGCAGAGCAAGGCTTCAACATACGTCAGCAAGCCTTTCCTAATGAAAAGCAAAGGGATGTACGACCATGCAATCGTTCAATCAGACTTTTCAAGTTCAAAGGCGAGTTTGTTGAAGTGCGTAGTGTAGTGAGTGTGACGTACGCGTGACGTTATAACTTATATCTTACTCATGGCCAGCCAATGAATACGGCGAAGCTA
Source organism: Boletus barrowsii (assembly GCA_038088775.1). NCBI lineage: Eukaryota > Fungi > Basidiomycota > Agaricomycetes > Boletales > Boletaceae > Boletus > Boletus barrowsii. The sequence continues at coordinate 51,451 of JBBPJP010000119.1, forward strand.
GCCTTTCTGTTTTTGATCAATGACATACAGAACGAGGCGCACAGGGATGGTAGTACAGGTCCACTTAGTACTCGTCGTACTCGTCGTCGTCGTCATCATCATCATCATCATCCTCTGGAAGCGGATATGGATTCTGCATCAGCCTCTGAAACACCGGATCTTCAAGACCCTGCACGACCGTCGAAAGATAGCCGTGTATGTTCCCCTGGATCGCAGCTTCGTGCAGCGCCGACGGATCTCCATGGGGGCTGTCAAAGAACGCCTTGTATGCCCGCCTAAGCTGCTGCCTCTCGACGTCGTTTTCACAGTTGAAGAGACCATAGTCCACCATGGCTGCAGGGGCCGTTCCGAATCCCTCCGCGATAGGATCTTGTACGACGTCCTGTTTCAGAAACCAAACAGACTTCTTCCAGTCGACGCTGAGGAGTTCCCTGAGGTGTCCACGATGGTCATCCACACTTATCCCCTTGGAGCCGAAGAGAGCGAGCAAGCGATGGCCACGATACGCGTCGCAAAACTCTTTGAAGGTACACGCTTCGATCAACCGATAGTACCGAGCACATAATTGCTTTCCTTCTTCTAATGATGTACACGATGCGAATCCGAAATCGATCCACGTGTCCATGGCAGGATGGGGGAAGCCCTTGGATGGGGTGGTGGCATAGAAATAAAAGCAGTCTTTGACCTCCTTGGACTTGCGTTCGATAGCAGCTATGATCTCTTCCCGAGAATCACTGTCACTGCTTCCTATGAATATCCAAGCGCGCACCATCATGTAGGTGGTGCGAGGTTGGCCCGCCAGTGCGACGATGTGTTGGTTCTCCAAAAACCAGGGATAATATTCGCCCCGTGCGTCCTCTGGAACTTTGTTGTACGTCTCCTTGATTTTATCCACGAGCACCCCACGAATGCGCCATCTATGCACGGTCCTAGGTAGAACCCCCAAGATTTTGATGAGGCCTATATGCGCGTTGAGAATTGCGACGATCGCATCTGCAAGGTCGAGGACATACCGATGTACAAGCTTATCAACTTTGATTGCTCTGCAGGTGTGATTGCACGGTCGAACCCATAATCCTCACATGTCTGTGGGTGCCCAGGGAGCATGTCCTCGTACACTGCCATCACAAGGTGGTCGGCAGTATTGACACGGTCAGGTTGGCAGTCGAATTTATGAAACGTCCAGTGGATGTCTTGACATGTCTCCGAACAATAGTAGGCTTTTTTGCAGCCGGAACATCGCTTCAGGCTGGATTCGTATTCGAACGGGAATCTACGACACCCAAGACATATGTCGCTGGCCATGGCTAAGGTGGTGATGTGAGATAGGGGCAAATGTGTGATGGTACGGTGACAGTAATTATCGAAAGTAATCCATGAATACTGGCTCACCTTGAGGGACAACGGACTGCGGCTTCACAGATTTGTCTTATAACCAGGCGAAACTCACAAGAGTTTTTACCTCCTCGTCACGTGAAAGCATTGTCATACGACGCGTGATGAAAAAACAAAAACAAAAACACTACACGGCAGGGCACAGCTTGTCCGCCACCTCCAAAATCAACTTGCGCACCTCCTTCTTCCCGACTCCACCCTCCCCACATCCCCCCTTTTCCAGCTTCCCCTTCAATACCCCCTGCGCACCCAACGCCTCTA
>JBBPJP010000120.1:0-52856 GCA_038088775.1 Boletus barrowsii
CGATGGGAAGGAACGAAGCGAGCGAGCGAGCGAGGGCCTGCTGAGTCACGCCGCGACGAAAGCGGTGATATTGGGTACGTTACGTAAGCTACCCCTCCTTCCCTTTCCTCGCCGAGCCCCCTTGCCGAGCTCCCACGCCAGGTCACAGGGCGTGTACTGGCGTGGTGACCTCGCTTGGCGTTACGCGGGCCCATGTGCCACGGTTTTCGGGGAAATAGGGGATTTTGCTTATATAAGCGTCACGCTGTGTGGGTGGGCTTCGCCCACCCCCAATAGTAGAGTCCAAGTCATGCCTCGATATCCTCACACGAGACTATTCCTTAATCCCAGTCACACTGTAGTCTTATCGGGCCCCCATGTGCAGTCACTAGACACACAGTAAGCACAACATGCCCATTCTACACAAAAAGTCACGCAGCACGAAGAAACGGGCGTATCCTCCATTCATCTGCAAACTTTACTTGGGAAGATCAAGTCGCACTCATCCACAGTGGGGCCATCCGTTGTTCTGGAACAACTAAAGACGGAAGGTACCTCGCCACTACTGGGGACGATAAACGACTCAAAATATGGGACCTGGAGTCGCTTACCCTCTTGAGCACACGGTAGGGTGCTGTATTCTATCAAACTCTTCCAAGGAAAGGCTCCCTTGACACGCACAGCTTAGAGAACTCCCGAAAAAGCCAACGTCTATCGAGTTTTCCAGAGATACGGACCTTCTCGTTTCCGATAAATTTGGGGACGTTTTTAGATGGACCCTGCCCAAGACGGCGGCTGGCGCTGCGCTCCCTTCTCATGAAACACCACCTCATGGAGAGCTCATACTTGGTCATGCATCTCTTCTGACAGGTTGTTTGCTGACACCGGATGAGAAGTTTATCATAACAGCTGATCGAGACGAGCACATCCGAGTTAGCTGGTATCCCAAGGGCTACGTGATTGAGAGTTATTGCCTAGGTCACAAGAAGTAAGCACTCATATTTTTTTTCCTGGTTGTGCTTATATCTTGCTCGAACAAGGTATGTGTCAGCCATTCATATCCCCTTGGCATCTCCTGCGACGTTGATTTCGGGTGGCGGAGATGTTGAGTTGAAAGTCTGGGACTGGATGACAGGGCGCTTGCAGCAAAATATTACTGTATTCCCTGCAGTCGAGCCATTCATCAAAGTGAAGCGACGTATCAATGCCGGCCTGGAGCTCGAGGGTTCTGAGGTGCAGGGCATCGAAGGCTCTCAAACGCCTTGTGACATCGTTTTCGTGGTTCGCAAAATCGACTCGTTTCTTGCCAGTGGTGAAAACCATATCGTGTTCAGCGTAGTTGGGTAAGGTCTGACCGTCGTGACAAGTGACTCGCTGAGCGGAAGATCTACATCTTGCAGAGCAACGGCTATTTTCGCTTTTATTCTGGCAGAAACACCCAATCAGCCAGATATCAAACATTACGACTTTGGGAAACCTGTCATTGACTTCACCGTTTGTGGGGAAGGGACTATCTGGGTGCTCCTTGATGCCGATTTCTCTGAAGAGTCCGATACGAGCAACGAACATCCCCGCAAGCTAGTTCAAATAGTTGAGTGGTCAATTGACAAGGTATGTACAGCTCATCACTGTAGCATCCACTGATCATATATTCCAAAAGTTTGTTGATGCTGGTAGTTCAATGCTACTTGACAGTTTGAACATTATATGCTCACTGCCCGGTCCGCATTCTCCCACACCAATGGTGAACCTGATTGACATAGTTCAAACAGCGACAGCGGAAGATTTGCAAATTCTGGATCTCTACTCAGATCTGGAGACCCTTCCAAAAAGCATCGATCGGGAACATGGAAGTCAGGGGAATGAAGCTGAACCCACTGAAGGGGGCCCTTCAGGTTCTGTTGGTCTTACAAAAAGAGCCCTCGGACGGCAGAAGCACAAACGTGCTTTGGAGACGTTGCATCATGAGAAACTAGATAGTCGTGACGTACCTGGCCGGGACGCGAAGAAAGCTGGTCCAGACTACGAGGAATTGAATAGCACGCAGTACGAGTAGTGGGGCAGCATATTTGAAGGGCTACGAGTGGTCGTTTCAGGCTGCCGACAGATGTGACAAGCATTGCGTGAACGAATATGCTGCAATGGCCTGTACCGAGATTTTCCAAGTTCTATAATATCATGTAGCTAATGTTCAAGTGCATATAGATAACACTGCGCGTTCATACATAACCAGTAACCACGAATGAGTACAATTGACCAACGTTGAAGCTATGCCCACTTTCCGAGTAGGGCCATGATGCCCGAGCCAAATAACATGCAACACAATGCATATACAAGCTTCCCGGTAGACGCCTTGTTCATTTCTTTGCTGAATAGGAACTCGTGCGCCATTAGCTACAGTATACGGTTAGACTTAGATCTGGGGAAAGGTAGAAACAAGGCCTACCTCCACCAAACCAGTGTACAACAGAATCCCCGCGCTTAAAGAATCCATGATACCACTGACAATCGACGCCGTTGTGCCGTTGGGATTGTAGGTGCTACGAACTCCAAGCCCAGCTGCAATTCCCACTGGCGTCGTGATGGCGTATAAAAGGGCTGCAGAGTAGGGGACGTAGTTATACCGCGGTGGCAACCTCAAGAACGCTAATCGCGATCCAATACCCAGGCCTTCAAACATTTCTTGAAGGCACTGTTAACCGAATTAATTCGGGACCTCGAGGAGTGACTCACGATGGAAGACAATCACAACGAAAAGTATTTTGAAACCCGGGTCCACAGCGAGCGTCAATCCAATGAGTAGACTGCATTTCCGCCATTAGTATCTTGTTACCCACAGAAGACAGCAGACCTGCCTATGCAGCAGAACGCCAAACTCCAAGATGAATACACCGATAATCTGTGCTATCGCGGAATCGTCAAAATGTCCAGACTTAGATGCCTCGAGGTCAGACGTGGATTGCTCGTCAGAGGATAGGCCCTCTGGACCGCGAACAGAGTGCGAACCGACACCATATCCATGAGCATCTATAAGGGTGATCAACGGGGCCTTTATCACAGTCTGAAGAACATACTAGTATTGATTCCCAGTGCAGCAAGCTTAGCCGTCCCCACGCGGAAGGCGATTATTTCGACAATAAAGATTCCGTAAAGACTGAGCATTGCGAGTCCGAGGGGATACGGCTAGTGTCATGGATTTATCAACGGACTGATAAGATGTGTGTATTAAACGCACGTAATCTTGCCATGCAGGCGCCAAACATGGCGACGAGAGTTCAGTTATCGCAGGACTCAACAAGTGAATGAAGGCAGTGGCGACCTATGGAAAAGGTAACAAAAGCTGCAACCGGAGAATTAGGGGACAGACACACAATAACTCCAGAGCCAAAGTATTTAGCAAATCTACAGACAGAATAAGCATGGTATAGACAGGGAAAGAATGGATGAGAAGACGCACTCAAACACTCCATTTGGCACCCTCAGCCACTTGGATCTCTTTGAAAGAACAGGGAAGAATGCACCAAAGGAAGAGGTTGCGAGGATCACGAAGACTGATGCTATACGTAGGCCAGTGTAAGTGTCCGCGCCGCCACCATTGCCACAATTCGAGTCTGAGGAAGACATCGTCGCTGACAAATAGGATGAGAGTGGAACTTAAAGGCAAGTGCCACCCGACTGCAACCTGAGCTATATAACACGTTTTTATCAGGATGGTCTGTGGGAGATCAACTGTGAGGGTCCTCACTCGACAACATGTGTGCTACGGTACCCTCCCAGTCATGCCCCAGGAACGTCAATGAGTCAGGGACCTGCCCGTTGGCATTTTTGAAACATCAAGTGAAAAATCGTGATGGCAGTTAAGATCGGGCGTCCGTCACTGCACCCGTGAAACACAGCGTTATATTATTGCTCGTTCCGTACTTTTTTTTTCATCTATAACTGTGGTGAGACCAATGCATTACTCATCCTGTAATCTCCAGGAACATACCGACCGCTCCGTGGCTAGCGCAGACCTTTACCGATGCTCTCCGACACGAGGGAAGCCTCCTCCGCAAGGGCGTGTAAACGGGAAGAAGAGGTTGACAAAATATGTGCGGCGTAAAAGGTCAGCTTCATTACGATGTGATCACTTCTTCGAACCGCGAAAGCGGAAGAGTCGACATGATTGCCAAAAAGTGAACTGATATCGGATATCACCATGATTGACGTCACTAAAGGATGTTCTGCGGCTAAAGTCATTGTGCGTTCTCGCTCCCCCGACGAGTGCTCCGCTACAGTGATCCTCCGTGGCCGCACAAGCTTTACGACGTCCTCTAGTAAGACAAGCATAGTCTCGTTACTAATGCTTCCCTATTCTGCATCAACGAAATGCAGTAGGGGGGACACATTGTGAGCTTACTGGATCGAGCCGCGACCAAAATGAAACTACTACTTCGGTTAGGGACATATGTAGCGTTTTCGACTTGCGATCCACGAGGAATGGGACGGACTGCGATATCATACTGCGCGCTTCACATTTATCTTGAGAGTCATTTGTTGTCAAAGACAAGGGTGACATGGCTAGATGGCGAGTGACGTAGGCGTACGCGAGACTAGAGTCCGGTTGCTCGTGTCAGTTCGGGAGTGTATAGCAAGTGACACGTACAGGACGGCACAGATATTATACAGCAATGAAACACCACCATAAGCTTGATTAATGAGGTTGGTTGGGATCACCATCAAGTCAGGCTTCATGCCGTAAGGGATGCGCAGCGAAAGTGATGGCTGGTCACCATCGCTAGGTGCGTCCCACCACGGCAGTTGTCGGGTCTTCTCAAATTCCGCACTTTCCAGAAGCTCCCGCACCAGCTTGCTCGACGGGTCCTTCAGTGCACCGAAGAACTTATCCCTCTCCTTTTTGGTCAATACCCGAAGCAAATTATCAGCTGACGCAGAAGCTGGAACACTGTTATGCGTCGTGAGTAAATATACAGAGAATGGCTCACATATATCTATCGCAGAAACACGGTGCGCAAGACTGTCTTCCTCGTTTTCCCCATCAGAGTGATTCAACAGCCCATCCTCGTCTAAAGCACTCTGGTCTTCTATCTGCTTGAGTAATTCAATCATCTTATTCCTATCTTCCTCGGTTTTGGAGGACTCAGACTTGATCCCTGTTTCGATTTCTTTTCTATAAAATATTTCGGAGCAACGTGAATGAGACTATTTTGGGCTCATCAGAAATGGACGAGATGCGAGGTGGAAAGCATACCTCCGACCGAAAACATTCTAAGCCACAGTAGAAAAGATTGCACGATGGGCACGTGTACCTGGAAACTTGTCTCCGACAACTGTGAGGGTTGCCCCAGTGGGTGAGAGTCCGTTCCAGATGCATGGAATATAGTTGACACACATCCCACAAAATGTCTCACCGCCATCCGGCTCATCCAAATCGTGAATCTTGATTGTAGGCATTGCCATGCTATAAGAGTCGCGAGAAACAAGGATGGGCCGCCGAGTAAATGCGGTCACGTTCAAGCTGAAGCGGCTTCCAAAAATAGGTACATACATACTTAGACTCAAGCTCGCACTTCACAAAGTTATGGTGGATGCTCGCCTGATCGATGGAAAATCAACCTTCTCCTCTCTCTCTCATCTCCTCGATTCGCGAATTCTCCGTGCACTTGCCGACTTAGGTTTCGCAAGACCAACATTGGTGCAGACGAGAGCCATTCCAATCGCTCTCGAGAACCGGGACATACTTGCGAGGGCACGCACTGGCAGTGGAAAGACAGCTGCATATTGTATTCCAGTTCTGCAGAAAATCTTAAGTGCAAAAGCTGTGAGTCCTCTTTGCCCATGCACCCAACCTTGGCGATCAACCGTCTTGGTTGCCAGACCTTGTCGGCCGTGGACTCCACATATCGAGTCACCCGAGCCTTGATCCTCGTTCCGACCAGGGAGCTTGCTGAACAAGTACACTCTTGTTTGCGGAGCCTTTTAGTATATTGTGATAAAGAGGTTGCTATATCAAACATTGCGAGTGGTGCTGCATCTCACGTACAACGGTATGGCCAGACCCCTCGCGAATTAGGTGCATTCTCATACGTTTTTATAGCGCTGTGCTGGCGGACAAGCCTGACATTGTCATCGCGACTCCGTCACGCGTCCTAGGACTTCTTCAATCCAAAGTATGTTTCATTGTTACCACCATCGTTAGCGTCTAATCTATTTCACAGATACTCGTCCTGTCTTCTCTCGAGTCCCTGGTTATTGATGAAGCCGATCTCATATTATCATATGGCCACGACGAAGACGTCCGCCAAATATTCGGAGGGGGCTATTTACCCACCATCTATCAATCTTTCTTGATGAGCGCCACAATGACGGACGATGTGGAGACCTTGAAAGGTCTTGCTCTTCGCAACCCTGTGCGTTCCTCTCTCTCCATTCTTTGTTTGCGTTTGAAACGTACACACCCTTTCTCGGATAGGCCATATTGAAACTAGAAGAGGGTGATGAAGATGCCCCTTTGCTGTCTCAATTCTTTGTGCGGTATGCCGAACATCCCCCAGGCTGACTACAATCATGACTCACGCCGCGGTTGAAGATGCTCCGAAGTTGACAAGTTCCTCCTCACCTACGTAATCCTCAAGCTTCGCCTTATCCAAGGCAAATGCATACTCTTTGTTAACGACGTAGACCGTTGTTACCGTCTCAAGCTCTTCTTGGAACAATTCTCGATCAAGAGCTGTGTTCTTAACTCTGAACTCCCGCTGAACTCTAGGTGAATACCGTTCACTAAATTTATGCTTATGTTCGCTTCCGCTCATCTTTCCGTCAGATACCACACTGTACAGGAGTTTAACAAAGGTGTTTACGACTACATTATCGCTACGGATGAAAGCAGTGGAAAAACCGAAAAAGATAGCGACGATGAACAAGAGGACGAAGCAGGACCACGAGATAACATTTCTACTCTAGAGGACGTTGGTAAGTGATCATCATCGCCCGTCTATAGACATCATCACATGTCCCCGACAGAGATATCTAACACTCCCACCTCAACTTCAAAGTCGTCTGTGCCAAATAAACCATCCAAGAAGCGCGGACGATCCCTATCACCGCAAGCAGGGCCTTCCAGGTCTCTCAAGCGCAAAAAAAAGAAAATATCGGACAAAGAGTACGGCGTGACTCGCGGTGTTGACTTTATCGATGTCGCTTGTGTTGTCAACTTTGATCTTCCGTCTTCCTCCAAATCATATACGCATCGTGTTGGACGGACAGCTCGCGCAGGTCGCACAGGAATGTCTCTATCCTTTGTGGTCCCCGCGGGGGAGTGGGGAAAAAATCAGGTTGTCGGTTGCCTCGAGAGCTCCAAAGAGGATGAGCTGGTGTTCGCGAAGATCGAGAAAGACCAGTTTGCTAGAGGAAACACGATCAAGGAATATCAGTTTGATATGAAGCAAGTCGAGGCGTTCAGGTATAGAATGGGAGACGCCTTGCGCTCTGTAACGCGGAGTAGTATCAAGGAGGCGCGAGTAAAGGAGTTGAAAACGGAAATTCTCAATTCTGAAAAACTCAAGGTGCGTACTGGCGTTTTGTGCTCCTGTTTCTGAATTGCTCACCTTGTGCAGGCGCACTTTGAGGACAACCCACTGGATCTTGAGTATCTTCGGCATGATAAACCATTGCATCCCATGAGGATCCAGACACACATGAAGCATGTACCAAAATATCTCCTACCTCGAACCGCCCTAGCTGCTGGAACCCAGGAAGATTGCACTACGCCCACGCCGAAAGTCGGCTTTGTCCCTTTCAAAAAACCGTCCGCTCGGCATCGCGGAAGAGGTGGAGGTAGGGGCGGAGCAAGCAGAGGCAGGAAGAAAAATTCAGACCCTCTCAAGATATTTAGATGACAATACGCAAGTAGATACAAGTACACGTCATTCGCAATTTGTTCCAAGCTTATAGTGATGTGTCCGTGGCATGTTCCTGGATGTGAATGGTACTCAGTTTGCAACCCCTTCTTCCCATCCTTTAGATCGCTCGACGGCGCGCTGCCATCCCGCCCACACCTTGTCCCTTTGAGCTAATGACGTGCGCGGTGCGAACGTGACACTCCCTTTGGTGTTCACCTCCGCGAGTGTCTCCGGCTTGGAGAGGTCCCACCCAAACAAACGGATGGCGGCGCCAGCCAGCAGAGCGGACCCCAACGCCGTCGACCTGAATGACTATGCTCAGCGTTTAGCTACGCAAGCTGGGACATAGACACTTACTCCCTCATTTCGGGTCTGATAACGTCGAAGCCCCCAGCGTCTGCCAAGATTTCCATACAAGCATCGCCGTTAGTCATCCCCCCATCGACCTTGAGATGCCTGAGCTCCGTCTTGGAGTCTAGCTTCATACTCTCTAATATGGCTCTTGTTTGGAAGGCATTGGCTTCTATCGCTGCGCGTGCAATATGGGCAGGGGTGGTATACGATGATAACCCTATATACAGTGGTCAGCTTGTAGAATAAAGGGACAAAGTCTATTATACCAATGATTAGCCCGGCAGCGCCAGGATCCCAGTACGGCGCAAGCAGACCAGAAAACGCCGTCACAAAGTATAAACCACCGGAATCAGGGGTGGATCGCGCCAGGTCATTTATCTCGCTCGCGGACTTGATGAAACCCATGGAATCCCGCAGCCTGAAGTCAGTTAGCCCATGGTTTACATCTTAATTTTAAATGTAGACCATTTGATGGCACTTCCCGCCACGCCGACTAGTTCGCCAATCCTTCAATCAAGAAAGTATCCGGTGAGGTGATGGACTGCTTACCGCTACCCTCCAAGGCATACACAGGAGTGGTGCCAGGACCAGGCTGGTACGCAACCTAACCAAAAGTCTCAGTACTTGAGGTGAGGTTTACAACGACGACGATCACAGTGCTCAGCAGCCCATGACTACTCTGAACGATGTCTTCACCCGTGCAAAACAGTAAAAATGCTCCAGTTCCATAAGTGCATTTAGCCTCCCCTGCCTTCAAACACTTGTTTCCGACAAGTGCGCCTTGCTGATCACCGACCAGGCCACCGATGGGTATACCTTTCAATGGACCATCTGCAATGTGGCCAAAAACTTCCGAGGAGGAGACAAGCTTCGGCAGAATAGATGACCGAAGATCGAAGAATTTGAGCATTCTGTTGTCCCATTCCAACGTACGAAGATTCATGAGGAGAGTTCGCGACGCATTCGTTACATCTCCAATATGGATGCCTCCGGCCGGTCCTCCAGTCAAGTTCTACCCCAGACTGATTGTCATTCACGATCTCGAAAGAGATATCTTTCATCACCTACATATACAACCCAAGATTCAACCGTACCGAAAAGTAGGTCATCTTCCGCATGCGCTTTTTTGACCTCGGGATAGTTGTCGATCATCCACCGTAATTTGGTAGCAGAGAAATAGGTCGAGAGTTTCAATCCGGTTCTGACCGGACAAAGTCAGTGAGGCAAAGAGAACATGGGGGGGAAAAAGTGCCTACATATCACGCAGAGCATTGACGCCTTCCTCTCGTTTCTTGAATTGACCTGGTGCAACTTCAAGCCCAGTATCTGCGAGCACTTGTTCATAATGGGCAACTACGTTTTTCGTCCTCGAATCAGTCCATACGATGGCCCTACACAATGGCTTCCCAGACTTGCGATGCCATGCCACGGTCGTTTCTCGTTGGTTCGTGATACCTTTACGAAAGAGTTCGAAATGGCAAGAAAGGAAATGTAACTGTACAAACCTATCACCTTGACGCTTTCCTTGGCCCAGCCGTTTTTCTCCAGGTTCTCACAAGCCTTGGCGATACAGGTTTCTGAAGTTTTCTGTATTTCCACGGGATCATGCTCGTGCCATCTATCTGGTCGGAAGATCAGTCTATCGGATATCGGACATCGAAACTTACCCTGGATTGGGATAATACTGAGGAAACTCGGACTGAGATTGTGCAACGATATCTGCATATCGATCAAAAATGATGAACCTGGCTGAGCTGTAAGACCATACGGCATAGATTAGTATCACGATTCAAATCACGACCTCCCTACGGTTAACAAGCAGCAATCTCACGTTGTTCCACAGTCCAAAGATCCCACAAAGTCACCTTGCTTAAGGCCAGCCATGGCGGTCGGAATAAAGGTGGAGACTTGAAGTTGCCTTATGTAGGTTTGTAAATTACCGCACTGTGTCCTTGGTGATAGAAATACTACGATCCGCTGGAGCAACATGGATGTGCCTGTCAAGTAAAAACGTAGTGTATACAATAGCATCAGGCAGTGCCACAGCCTGCAGAGGTAATCCGTGGCAGTAGACATGTGCCTGGACAACGCTACTTGACAGAAAATAACATTTCTTTCTCTGATTCGGTCCAGGCGAATACGGGAAGTGGGTGAGCCTCGGTATTGAAAACCCACTTGTCTAGCGGAACGATGTCATCGTCCAAGAACAGGAGATAGAGATATTTGAGTGTCTCGGCCAGGAAGTAACTGAGGTCAGAGGATGAGGAACAGAACATGCAATAGAACCTATCTTGACTTGACTGACCTCGGCATTGAATCAGTCAGGATGGGATCTGCAGAGTGGACTCTATTCACGTTGGCATATCCTGATGGCGTCTTTGCCGTGCGCTCAATAGCTTGGAAGATACTCCAGCCTCTGTGGCGCCATTTAACGTCCCCGGTCGTCCGCCATAAGATGTAAAACGACTCAACGGCCTGTAGAAGATAGTCTTAGCACCACCACCGGAAGCATGTGACATAAGCCACACCTCTGGTCGGAGATAATAGGCTGTATTCTTGATGGTATAATCTCTCGTGATGGCATCGGCTTGCTTCTCCCACACTGTCTTTGCCTTCGGATTCCCAACCCAGGGACGCTTGTCGCCAACACCGGGTGGTGGCCCAATCTGACCACTTCCCTTCCACCTGCGCATCTCGTCCATCCACCTGATTTCACCGGACTTACCAATTCGCATAGAAACGGTATCTGGCCCCAGCCCCGAAGGTTGATCTGCATATGAAAGATAACACATTTGTGCAATACCCTCAGCGGCCCAGATATGTAGGTCTGCGAGATCAAAGTCTGCGAGAGCCTCATATCCCTGACGGTACTTTGGAGGGAGATCGTCGCCCAGCTGAGTAATATTGATTCCAATAGTTTCGAGGTTGTTCAAAGGAAGAAGATGCACTCCAAGCGCCAATAAACCGGGGAAGAAGCAAGACAAGTGCTCGAAGGAGTGCGAGGTTGCGGTCTTGTTCTTGTGGATCGTTGAATCTGTAACGTAAAGTAGTTCACGCTGGGATGAAATGTATAGGAGATTATTTATAACGTGGGTGGTAAACCTCAGGTCTTGGGAAGTCAATCAGGACACATGATGTATCGCAGAGGAAGGGACCAACACATTTCAAGATTAGCACTATCTGAGCGTGCAGTGAGTAAAAATTGCTTGAGGGTATATTCGTGGGCACTATCCGCAGCGCCACCAACCGATAGACGATCTGAGGACAGAGATTAGCAAGTCCTTGATATTGTGGGGTCAGAGCACGGACACATTGACGGCTTTCCGTCATGTGTACCCCAATTGGTCGGATACATGCCTCCAGATAAGCTAAGGTCGGTGTTATCGAAAACATTCGTGACCGTTGTCACCTAGGCAATACTGTCAAGAATGTGGTGAGAAGAGGTGACAGGACAATACCGACACGATCAACGTGCTCCTTCTTTGCAGTGATTTTGCCTAGGTACGCATATTCTAATTGAAAGGATGCTATTTCAGCAAGTATGGCAGAGGTCGACTGCGGCTTGAGGTTCCCGCTGGAACTAGAGGGGATGTCAACATTAGCATCTTGAATTGAAGATGAACCTGGCACACTTGTAAGTGTCCACCACGAATCGGGGGAACCCACTGGATGTATTGAAGGCGGGCGAAAGTTTAGTTGCGAGTTCATCCGCTTTTTGTCGCAAAATAGTGTCCATAGAAAGCGCATAAGCAGACAGAAGACCACCCAGATAGCGAATGACCGTTTCGAAGAAAGGCACGCGGGTATTCTATCAAAGTGAGCCATGCAGCCTGAAGCACATGAAGAGAACGTACAACAGGGAGAGAAAAGTTGGTGGCGGTGACGATCGGGATGGCACGCTTGTACTCGTCCTCTAGGCCCATGAGAAGCATGGTATCAAGGGAATCTACGACGGTAACACCCCAACCATTGAAGCTATCATCTTCAAAGTCAAGCTTGAATGGACGGCACGGAGGATGGCTTACTTGTCGACGCTCGTGTTCGAAATAGGTCGCAGTTCGTCATGAGGGAAAGCGTAACGCTCGTAGCCGTGGTAAGCGTGCAAGAACGCGTTCTTTACCTGTGCTGCCCTGTCGGCCCAGATCTCTGGGGAATCGGGTGGCCAAAACGAGATATGTTCCTGAAGGGAGAATGCTTCGGTTACCTTTGAATAGGTATGATGGATGGTCCACAACGCTGCTGAGAAGGCCAAGACGAACGCGACATGACGAACAGCGATATTACGACGCGGACGAAGAGAAATGGAGATGCGTGTAGCCGGTAGTCCGAAGAGCCTGCTGAACACTGTCATCAAGACAAGACGGATAATTGGTCGTGGGAACTCGGTATAGCACGGGCGGTGATCTCACTTCGGACTGACACCGCAAGCAGGGACAGCCTAGCCTATCGACCACCAGACCAACCACTAGGCATACCATTGACACTACTGAACTGAACCTCATCGCTTTTGTGAGCTTGTTAGTGTCTACGTTGGCGAGGCTGAGTTTCAAATCTCCCAGGATTCCAGGAAATATTCAAGGAGACACCCGAAAGCGAGCGACATGTCGAGCTTGGACAAGGTCGTCAAGTTGGCTTGCAAGCCGAAACCTGCCCCTCCCAAGGCAAAAGTACGTTGTCCACATCTCGATCCTTTCTGACCCACACTGTTCCGTATCTTGTCCCCAGTACCTAGATCCTATCATAGCCGCTACCTGGTCCGAGGATGGTGCCATTTACGATGTTTGCAAGGCCCTTGTCCCCCGTCTACGAGAACCAAATGCCATTGTGCGCAGCGAGTCCTGTTAGCCCTATTCTGTACCTCACCCCGTCTTGTCTGGGTCGCACAGGTCGTGTTCAAAGCTTTGATCGTTTTGCACACTATGATTCGCAACGGAGCAACGGACAATGTGCTTTCTCACCTCTCTACATCAGAGGTCCTGCGTCTGCGCAATGTTTCCACCGGAAATTGGGAAGGTAGCCCACTTCACGTGTCGCCGCCATGCAGCCGCTTATTACTACTCATTACCCCCGTGTAGGTTACAATGCACCTCAGAACATGCAACACTATGCACTTTACCTGGACTCTCGTATACGAGCGTACCGTGAGCTGAAACACGATGCAATTCGAGTCCAAGCCGAGACAAATCGTGATTTGCGTCTCAACAACTCGATCGAAGAGGACCTGGCATACACCACCGCTCCGCCTCCCAAAGCATCATCAACCAAATCCAAAACTCCTCAAAGGAGCAAGACAATCATGGGTCGCAAACTTCGCCTCATGACGGTGGAGAAGGGTTTGCTTAGAGAAACAAGAACGGTACAGAAGATGATCGACTCACTGGTCGAGTGTCGAGTAAGCTTTATTATAACCCTCAAATGTTGTTTGTTGAGACGTTCACATTCAGTTCTATTTGGATGATCTGGAAGACGAACTCACCATCACTGCTTTGAGGATGCTTGTCAAGGATCTCCTCATCCTGTTTCAAGCCGGTAACGAGGGTGTGATAAATGTACTCGGTAAGGGTCGGATCGTTATGCATACAATTGGCCCCGTCTTGCTGAGTGAACCTCAGAACATTACTTTGAGATGTCAAAATACGATGCAGAGGAAGCCCTGAGCATTTATCGTAATTTCTGCGACCAAACTGAGCGGGTCGTTGAATACCTTGGTGTTGCCAAGAAACTACAGAACCTCTTGAACGTTCCAATACCAAACTTGAAGCATGTGAGTATGGGGTCACGCTCCTCACGGGAGTGATGTTAATATACCTTCAGGCCCCTGTTTCTCTCGCGAGTTCGCTTCAGGAGTACCTCGATGACCCTAACTTTGAGCAAAATAGGCGCGAGTACAAGGCAAGCAAAGCAGCTGCCGACAGAGGTTCCAGAGATCGCAATAATGCTCCTTCGGCTCAGTTACCCAGAGGTATCGCGTCTATCAAACACTTACACCCGAACTTTGTTCACGTTTGCTCAAGGTACCCCCACGACTTCAATGAACTCGACCACTACTGAAACTTCGGTCAAACCGCCGTCCCCTCCTCCCCCTGTCACTAAGAGCAAACCTTACGTCAATCATGCTGTGGCGGACTTCTTTGGCTCTATTGAAGAAGAGAAAACAGTTACTGGCAGGTGAGTTCTATTCTCATACTCTTGATATTTTCATAACAAATTATCCAGCCCTACAGCCAATCAGTTTCAGCAAACGACGGTACACAACCCTTTCGTTCAGCGACAGATGACTGGTGCTTTCCCTTCTCAGCCATATGGTGGACAGCTTCAGGTGCAATCTACAGGCTTTCCCCCTTCTGTACCATTTCAATTTGCACAGCCATTTCAGCCGACTCAGTTGCCATTATCCCAGGCCAACACCTTTACCATCGAATCGCAGCAGGCACCTCAGCACCGTCCATTCTCGACATTCATTCCCCAACAAGCGACTGGTTTGCAATCTGGCCCCACTTCCGGGTTTCTGCGACCTCACCCCACTGGCGTGAATCCCTTCAGGCAAAGCATGCTTGTCCCGCAGGCGACCGGAATCCCCACATTCAATGGCATTGGGATCCCCCCAGTGCCCCCACCGCCTGTACCCCAAACAGGGACCCTCTTCCAGACGACGACTAACCCGCCATCACAGTTTTCAGGACAACCTACCGCTCAGTTCGGGCCAGCCCGACAACCAGTGGAATTACCTGCGCGGCCTGCATCCACACCGCTCACCAGCGTTGTTCCCAATCCATCATCAGCATCCCCTCCTGTTGTACCCCCTGTGAAATCGCACCAAACAGGCTCACGCAATCCATTCGGTGTTCCGGTGACTCCGGCGCCGCCTGTTCCGAAGCCACCGACCCTTTTGGAACTTTCCATGGGACTTGGACGGACAGACGGTAGTCAACCAATTCCCCAATCGCAGTCGAGTCACCAAGTAACAAGTACGACGACGACGATGACGACGACAGGATCCGTCTTCTCGACTGTTGCGTCCTCGTTTGCGTTCACGCATAAACCTGAAGAGAACTCTTCCTCCCTTGATGACCTGAACTCCTTTAGTTCGCAACCTTCTAGTTTGGCACCTACAACCACTGGCTCAAACGCCTCGGGTTCACTCCTTTCTTCCCTGCCTTCCCAAACGACTAACTCTTCGCATGCTCTCTCAGTCCCGATGACTGGCCCGATCAAAACCCAGCCTACTGGTTTTGGTGGAGTAAAGCCCTTCAAGCCCACATCTAGCTTTGGTGCCTCGCTGCTTGAGTCCCTTCCTCCCATACCTCAATCTGGCACTACAACACCTGATCCAAGTGCACAACCGCCCACCCATACGTCTGCTCCCTCACTACCCGCGAATCTTACCCTTAATGGGTCTGTCTACGTGTCCAGTGTGGGCCAAGACAGCAATGTACTTGGAGGCGTAAACTCCCAACCAACGGGCGTAGCTCGTTCGTCACAGATGATGAACGGAGGACCTACTGTTGGTGTTGGTCTTCGCCCCCAAGCTACTGGAGCTCTCGGCGCAGCGAACCCGTTTCGGGCGACAATGTTTGCTACGTCTGCTCCATCGACTGTAAGCGGCGTATCCGTTGCACTCACCTCTTCTGCATCCACGCCACCGTTTGGAGGGTTCAGCAATGGGACCGGCGTCTTACCTGCGTTCGGTGCTGGATTTGGACATAGTGCATTTGGTCCGTCTTTCACACATCTCAGTCAAGACAGCTCGAATACGCAGCAGAGAAATGTGGGGGCCTCTTTGATCTAACCTTTCCCGACGAGAAGTAGCCATGCTTTTCCCTGTTGTCCTGTTCCACACTCCCTTTTGATGTTGATAAATCGCCCTTTCTTTGGATAGCTTTTTTTGCTACAAGGTCTCTTTCAATCAGCTCGTGATTTCAGTTGCTTAAGACTTGGGGACCCTCGACAGATTTTCTCCGGAGCCACGTTCTTTTCAAACAACTTCTTCAATACAGTGTAATCTAAGTACTAGGCACCTATCCGCATTCTCTTGAATACCCCCATCTTCATGTACTCCAGTTCTACAACTAACGCTCTCCGATTTCAAGCAAAATGTTTATAGAATGACCGTTCTCTACCAAATCGTTCCGTGTCAACAAATGTAATCAAGTGTAAATATCACGCCCGCGTCAGCTCGGAGACAGACGTGTTTCGAGGAGACTCACAAGTCACATATTTCTTGACGGTGACCCATCGATGGCATCCGAGTCGTGAGTCAGCTTTTTTTTGCATTTCCAGTGTGTCATGTACGATCCTGAAGTGATGTACCTTGGTAGTGAGAACGCTCATTCGACCACAGACGTTCAAGTTGGCGCCGACACGTCTCCTACAATGACCGTCGAAACAGCGCTCGAACACGCTCGACGCGCGTTCGCGCTCCAAAAATACGAACAGGCCGTCGAACACTACGCCACCGCGCTCGAGTTGCAGTAAGTCCCAACACAGTCGCCATCCACGACGAATTTTTTTTTGGACATGGCATTGGTCGTGACATTCCTCTACAGAACAAGGAAACACGAGGAAGACGCGCCGGAGATGGCAAGTTTGTATTTCTCGTATGGCAAGGCGCTCTTGGAGAACGCGATCTCGCAAGCGTCGGTGTTGGGGAAAGAACCCGAGGCGGGTGCACAGGAGGAAGAGGAGAAACGTAGGATGTCGTTTATTTGTCTCTTTCGCCCTGTCTCACGCATGCTTGCCCATCGTAGGACCTGGTCAGGGGCCCGTTCTCGAGTTCGGAGATGAAGGGGAACTGGACGAGGACGAGGATGGAACTCTCGATCTGTTGGGTGAACCTGCCAAGGAACAAGAGGAAAGCGATGAGGAGGAAGGCGAGGAAGGCGAACCAGAGGATGACTTCAATGCCGCTTGGGAGGTATTCGAACTCGCTCGTGGTATATATGAAAAGGTCAAAGAGGATGACGATGACACCAAGCTGAGACTGGCCGACACCTACATTGCCCTTGGCGATGTGTCCTTGGAAACAGGTGCGATTCCGGTGCCACGTCATTACCGGATCATTGATGCCTATCTTCAGAGAAATTTGACCAGGCAATAAGCGACTACTCTGCGGGTCTTGCTCTCAAGGTTGACCTCTTGCCGACGTCTTCGCGACAAATTGCCGAAGCTCACTACAAGCTGAGTATGGTCCTTGATCTGACTTCCGGACGACTCTCGGATGCCATAAAACATGCGGAAAAAGCGCTTGATAGTGTCCTGGAGCGAATTCAGGAACTAAAGGATGGGCTTGATGACAAGTTGCCGCCCACTCCCGTCGTGGATCGACGCGAGGACAAGAAAGGGAAAGGAAAAGCAGTACCTTCCCTGTCGTTGGCTGGAGACCTTGTACGGAATATGTCGAAAAGTCAAATGGAGACTGAACTCCAGGAGATGGAGGGGTTGAAAGAAGATCTCGCCTCGAAGGTTGGCCGAAATACATTACTTCAACATGTTCCAACTCATCGATTCCTCTCTAGGTCGACGAGCTTAAGACCACACCAAAGGCACCGACAGAATCGGCACCTGCTCTCGCTGCAAGGGTACTTGATCAGGCGCTGAATGCACATCCAATAATTGTACCCGGACAGCCAGCCGTCGTTCATGATCTCACTTCGATGGTGAAAAAGAAGAAAAAGCCACTCGAAAATGAGGCTGGTGCCAAACGAAAAGTTGATGATGATGGCGGTAGTCCCACAACGAAGAAAGCCAAGCTGGAGAATGAAACATCGTCGTGACGGGTTCCTGTGATTTTACAACTCGTAGATGACGATCCTCAAAATGGGACGGCGGATGTGTCTATCGGGGTATGCTTATATCTTTTCTTGCCCTCTCCCGCTCCGAACTCTCCTACAATGTGTCCCTTTCTGTCCTTACTCCGCAACATATATTTGTAGATTACCAACCCTTCAAGCCCTACTGGACCCCTCGCATGTATCTTGCCTGTGCTGATACCTACCTCTGTCCCGAACCCGTATCTGAAACCGTCCGCGAAGCGGGTGCTAGCGTTGACGAACGTCCCAGCTGAGTCGACTCCGCGACAGAACTTGGAACCATCCGCTTCTGATTCAGTGACTATCGTATCGGTGTGGTGTGAAGAGTGGGTGTTGATATGGTGAATCGCAGCGTCTAGTGAGTCGACGGTTTTGACGGAGAGCTTCAAGTCAAGGTGCTCCGTACGATAGGACTGCTCATCAGAACGAGTGATGCTGTTCGGATTCGCGCGGGTAGTAGACTGAGGAATTGCGGAAAGAGCCCCTTCATCACAGAGAAGTTGTACACCAGCGTTCAAAAGAGCGGACGCGACCTCTGTCCAGAGGGTGTGCAGTAAACTCCTGTGGATCAGCAAGGTCTCCACAGCGTTGCACGCTGAAGGGTAATCGATCTATGTCGGCTTCGCATCAACATCCATCGTGCTGAATGATAGGTTGAGGTAAACCTTGGAGTCCACCACAACGCGCACGGCCTTTTCAGGGACAGCATCTTGGTGAAGATAAACGTGACAAAGGCCATCCGCGTGTCCCATGACTGGAATTCTTGTATTATTTTGGATGTTTCTGACCAGTTCATTACTGCCTCTCGGAATAACCAGATCGATGAACTGATCGAGGGCTAGCAATGCGGAGACTTCTGCTCTGGTTTGGACCGTCTGGATGTAGGTCGCAGGCAGTGATGACCGCCTCAAACCCTCTGAGATGGCCTTGGCAAGTTCAGCCGTCGTTCTGTTGGACTCCTTCCCCCCTTTGAGGATGGCGGCATTCCCTGTTCGGTCTTGTATTCGACACGAGCCTGCGGCAGAACTCGAGGGAACTGCTCACCAGATTTAATTGCCAAGGCCGCTATATTTACGACGACTTCTGGACGAGCTTCAAATATGACCAAAAGGACGCCGATCGGACATGAAACGCGATAAAGCGCCAAATTCTCGTCGAGTTCGGACGCATAGGAGATGATCCCGGTGGGATCTAAAAGGCGGGCGACATCGGAGACGCCCTTGACCATCTGTTCCCACTTGCCGGGTCGACCCAAGTCCAGACGGTGCAGCATAGGTGTTGACATCCGACCAGCGTCCACGTCTCGCTGGGCGTCCTTGAGATCTTCTCGATTCGCGTTGAGAATGGAGTCTCTGTTCTTGTCGAGCTCATCTGCGATGATTTTCAGAGCGGTTTCGCGAATGCTAGAAGGAAGCAATTGGGAAGCCTCGAAGGCTGCCTTGGCGTTTCGCGCGAGGGCTTCCACAAAACTTTCAGGATCGGATATAGATGTCATAGAAGGCGTTCGCGGGGGATATGAGCGTCTGATATGCGAGACTCAGGTAAACTTGAAGCGAGTAGCTGTACGGTAACAACTGTCAACGAGCTCAAACATAACATTCCGTTCAGCTTCAAGTTTTGGCAGGTCTATACATCCGATCTCTTACTCGCACGGTGACTTGGAACTTGAAGAAGTTTTCATGTGGATCCATGAGAATGCTTCGCACTTCTGTGATGATCTCGCCTTCCACATTGATCCTTTTGTCGTAACAGCACCATCCAAACCAGATATTCGGCCGCCAGGTTTATATCGTTGAAACTTGACGTGTATCATGTGCGGTCTCCGCCATATGACCCATGAGCGAGGCTGTAGCCTTTGATGGTGACCATATGGGCTTCCAGCCGCAATGTATTGTTATCACATCCGTTTCCGGCGCTTCCGAGTCGGTTGTGACCATGCCATCATGTCCGGCTATAAAGGGCACACGTAACGTCCCCTCTTTCGTTACGGACCCATCGTAGTTCGCTTCCCCTGCCATGGACTTGAAGTCATGTGTGGTGCGCTTGTTCCCGGCCTTTGCACTCACCTTGCTGGCCAATGCTCAGTCTGGTACACCCCCTAGCAGCTGGCCCCAGGTTTACCCTGGGATGCCTAGGAGTGATTATGGTCCAGAGTGGCAGGACTGTACGTACAAAGTGACACATCCCCAAGTACCTCTCGAACTCACCACGTTCGTCTCTCAGACTTTCAAGTGACCAATAGACTTCCCAACGTTACGTGGCCCCTCGCGCGCAACTGGGCGGGAAATATTCCTGTCCAGAGACAAGGTCATCCGAACGATACGCTCTTCTTCTGGGCATTTGAGTCGTCGCACGGCTCGCTCACTGCCGAAAGCGACAAACCATGGGGTATATGGCTCAACGGAGGGTCAGTTTTGTGCACCTGCACACTTGTTGGCTACTAACACTGCGCTTTGACAGCCCTGGTTCCTCTAGCCTTGTCGGGCTCTTCTTTGAGGTGCGTGTTACCGTTTGCCTACCGATTCACGCCGCTGAACTACCGTTTGACACAGAATGGTCCTATTCACATCTCGAACGACTATTCACTGTTCAAGAACGATTATGCTTGGACCAATGTGGCTGATTACGTGTGGATCGACCAGCCAGTGTACGTCGCTGTTTATTCTTGGCAGTGACAGGTCTAATAGATGTGCGTCAGTGGGGTTGGATTCAGTACTGCCGACTCAGAGGGTTATGGTGAGTAGTGTAGGCATATCGTTGAATCGGACATTGACTTTTGCCAAGTATACGACGAGGACCAAATGGCGGTCGATTTCGTGAGATTTGGCGTATTCTCTCTGTGGTCAAATATTGATGCATCACCCAGATGGGCTTCCTGGAGAACTTTGTCAAAGTGTTTCCTAACCTCGCAAAACGTCCCTTACACCTCACGGGTGAGAGCTACGCCGGGGTGTACATAGTGAGTATCTCCCCTCCTTGCGAAGATTTGCACCTGTAACATCCATTCAGCCTTACATCACCAAAGCTTACTTCGAAATGAAAAACCCTCCTGTCAACCTTGCGAGAATCGCCATCGGCGATGGATCGATAGCGTCTGGGGAGGTCTTTAACCTTTTGCCTGTGGTTAGCGTTTTAGAAACCTATCCGCAAATTATTGGTTACGACACCGACATCCTGGAATACTTCCGCGAACAGTTCGTGAAGATGTTCCTAACGATGTGGAAGCATTGACTCGTTTTTAGGACTTCTCTCTGTGGTTACAATCTCACCCTCCAGTATCCTCAACCCGAGCCCTTCCCATCCTTGACATTCGTCCCAGGGAATAACCCCGTCTCCTCTATAGCATCGTCAACGAAATACAGGACGAGGTTTACAAAGCAGGAATTTATGCAGGAAGCTCAGGACCGGTTCGCCGCTAAGCTCTCCAAGCGAGATGCTACCCTTTCGAAGCACGAGAGGATTCGTGCCCGCAAAGCATGGAAGCGCAGCCTCGCTGGTCGCGCGAACGGATCCATCGACCCTTGGTACGGTTGTGATCTGTACGACGAGATGCTTGACTATGCCGTCAACTTCACATTCCCTTGGTGTACGACGTTTTTATTGGGATCTCTTGATCATTTGCTGACAAAGACGTGGGTTATAGCTTTGAGTAAGAGCTCAGGGGGTATGTTCGATATCTACGACGTCCCTGATGCTTTGAACCCCGAAGCACCTATGGATGCTTCTGTCTTCCTCGATGGTGTGTCCCTAGCCATGTGTCGATAACATGTGTACCGATCCTCCCCCTAGACCCGCATACGCGTGCTGCGATCCATGCTCCTACAAGTTTGAACTGGTCTGAGAGTATTTACTATCCGTTTGGCAACAGTAAGCATGCGCCAATGTATTCCAATCCTGGACTCACCAATTCTTGCATAGGTTACTCCAACGGCGACCCAAGTATGTTTCATCCTTTTTTTCAAGTTTAATGGAAGGTTGCTAAAGCCAGTGATTTTCAGGCGTTGAGTAGGTGCTATCGTGCATAATCAATCACGTATACTCAAGAGAGATTAGGCCAATGGCATTCTTAAGCGACCTTGCGACAAATGCAACAGCCCATGACATGAAAATCATTATATATTCTGGAAACGATGATTCACTCATCCCCCATCTTGGTTCTCAAGGTGCCACCCATATTTATTCAAGTTGTGACGTGGCTCACGCTTACCTACAGTAACTATCCAAGTATGGCCTCAGAAACAATAACATTTGGCGCTCAGGACACTGATCCCATTCATTTTACAGAATACGACGTTTGGTGGTATCCGGGGCTTCACACGTAGGCCCGAGACGCCGTGGTACAATAACGACGGCGAATTCGCGGGCATCGTCCATCAAGAGCGTGGTTGGACGTACGCCCTTGCTGTACACGCAGGGCATCTTCTTGGCTATAACAACCCCATCTCCGTCAGCAACAACCATTTCTATTGTCTTGTGCACTCTGTCTAACACGTTCGATACAAGGCTCTCACGCTCGCCCGAGAGTTCTTTTTTGGCAACAACCAAACTGGGCTCGTCACCCACACCGATTCCGGATCGGTCGTTGTCATCGGAGGAGAGATACCCTCTCTAGGGAACGAAGTCATTCCCGGTCAAGCCGGCATCTACTACGGTTCCGCGACGACCGCGTCCACCTACTTCTTCCCGACCGCCACCGTGGAAGCATGGAACACATTCACTGCAACTGCCGCTCCGTAGAGATGTTGGGCTGCTCCGATTCTGACGGACGGACGTTGATCAACGACCAAACGCGACTCATCGACATCCTGGGATGACGATCGCCTACGTGTTGCAATGCAAACCTTTTTTTTTCTGTTTCGCTGTTTCATTTTTCTGTTCCCCTCTCTCCTCTTCCCATCGGCGTGCCTCACGGATTGGGACTCGGACTTACTTTTTAAAACAGTAACTTGCATTCATGATCGCATATGACTTGCCAGCAATTTATTTCTCTTTTACGATAGTTATTGTTGTAACCACCCGTTTGTTGTTTTCGCAGTATTGGTCCTTGAACATATCTCCCCCTCTCCAGTTTCATGTACTACACTAGCTAGTTGGGAAAGCTCTGCCAGGGTAGACAATTGAGGGATCGGGATACTTTCGGTTCAAGCGAGACATCTCACACCAAATATTATCCTCAAACAAAAGGACCACTTCTGGATTGTACAGCGAGCAAGACCTCATATCACAAAGTAGAGTGCTTGGATATTAAACTGTGCTGAGCTCCATAGCAAGTGCCACAGCCAGCTTCGAGAACTCCAACATGTGATCGAATGAAAATTCAGGCGAGATGTCAATGCGACTGAAAGAGAATGTTAGTGGCAATTCATCAATAAAACGCATGAACATACTCTCTGCTCGAGTGAATGTTATCATGATTGGCATTCTGGAATGAGGACTCTAAAGAATGATGAGCGAGCTGAATGCATCGAGGTCAAGGTAGTATTACCGATGGTAAAGATGGATGGATATCCGGCTTTGCTCCAAGATGCACTGTGACATGGATTAACATTTGGCGAGAGGGATACAACAAGACACGTACTGGTCCGAACATGCATATCCACACTTGGTCTCAACATAAGGGATAGACAGGTAGGTATCAACAAGTTTCTTGTTAAACTCAGTCAAGCTACAAGGACTGTGTTAGCCTTCTTAAACAGTGAGAAAACCGCAAGTGAAATTCACTTGTCATCAACATAATCCACGATCACGCCGACTTCCTCGTCGGTACCCTCTCTAACCCAAGCAGTCATGTCGAACTAACAGCAGTGAGCAAATCGTCATACAATATTTTCCGACCGTACCTGACTCATAGCATAAACGTCCAAACCCTGCTCTGCGTAGGCCTGAGCAACTGCCTGTGAACCGAGTAGCCCACCCTCCTATAAAGAGAATAAGCCTCCGATCTGTAACCTCCTGAGGAACTCACTTCTGCAGAGTACCAATGAAACTCGACTGGTCTTTCTGGAACAAAACCGGATGCCAAAAGCGAACGGTAGGACTCGAGGATCGTGACCGTGCCAGAGCCGTCATCGTCAGCACCTGAATAAATGATGACAAGACTATTCATCAACGAATAATCGACACTGACCTGGGGCTCGCTGGAAAAACAAGAAGTTGGTACTGTTATAATATGACTGAGCATTGTTCATTGTATCACGCAGACAAACAACCTGCCTGTCTTGATGAGCACCAAGAATGACAATTCTATCGTCTGTCTGGGATGAACCATTAATTCTAGCAATCTGTGAAATAACAAATCAACGGCGGTCGTGTCAACAGCGTCACACTCTTACAATGGAATTCTGGCCCCATGAGTGTTCAAATTCTTGTATCGTGATGTAAGGCCGTAGGGAGGGAGACGCATTCTCATTCGTAACCTGTAAAGGTTCGGCAAACGACACATCAGTAAAACAAACATGGAGCATACCTGTTTCACTTTCGACAATAACCATTGTTGACTCTCTTTCCCGGTCTGCACGCTCGTTCATCAGCACAAGTACCGCACAATGCCATAACGTGACAGACCTTGGTGCGATAGTCTAACCAAGAACGATAATGAGCACCAAAGAGCAAGATCGGGCGAATGACGCATACCTCGCGTGTAGAAGCTCGTAAACTTTTCAAGGTTTTCCCTTGGTCCTGCAGTTGACAGAGTCTCAATGACCTTGTTCACTTGCTCATACAATCTCGGCGACGTGTAAGAGACTGTCTAGCGTTGAGTAAAGCTTCACACTAGTCCCGTTAAACACGCACTAGCGCCTTGTGGCCTCAAGCGGGAGAAAGCTTCCAGGTTGGGGGTATCTGTACTAATCCATACCGTCGTCCTACCACGTTCGGGGTACCAAGTTATGGCACTTACACGTCAAAGAACTTGATTCCATTTGCCTTTGCCTCGATCTAGTACGCCAACGATGTCATGTTAGTTCAATACGCTGCGAAAAGTAACTTGGGTTGGACCTTTTCCAACTCTGTCATGAGCACAGGTTCACTGCCTTCCATTTGCACCAGCCGCTCCTCGTTGAGGTTGAAACGGAATCCCTCCATTTCGCTGGGACTAACGTCAACGATCTGACCATTGAGGATGGACTGCGGGGTGTCCCCGGAGCCTTGGAACGTTGGGATAGTGGCAGCGAGGGATCCTCCGACAATGGGAAGGAGCAGGAGAATGGATTTCATGATGGGAGATAGTTCGGATGAGCTTGCAGGTGCCCGGTTATGTGTAGCGAACCATCACAAGCATGAATCAACACGGATAAGCAAGTCCAAACCGCGGTAAATTCCTCCTCTGCCCAGCCGCCGCCCTCAGGGACGATTAAAGCGATTCCCCATTGCTCCAAGCTTGACCAGCGCTGGAGGGTAAATTTGGAACGCCTCGAAGCTCATGACAATACGTGAAACTGGCGATGCATTACTCAATTTAGCACTCGAAGTGTGGTGCCTTTAGGAGCGCCGCTAGGCTACCAGAGGAACCTCCATCTGGCAGAGGTTTGAGAAAGTTGTGCTAGATAGCTTGGATTCTCTTGAAGCAGAGAAGACGCTTTCGGTGTGGAAGAATTCTTTGAACTGGCGTTCATTTTGGCTGTTGCGACCGCCATGGTACTTTATATACCAAGGTTGGGCGGAGATTGGTTCATTCAGTAGGTTCAGGGGAAAGAAATCTTTCAAGTTGATGAATTCCACTGACACACACGATGAGGATTACATGGTTGGAAAAATACACTATACGAGCTGAGGCGACGACCCCGAGACGAAACATGGAAGAAACCGAAAAAAAACCAGTCGTAGGAGAAGAAAGTCGGGTGGTTGGATCGAGATTGACGTGTTGCGCGGGTCGGACAGCGTTCAAAAGTGCTCCGAGAGCGGGTACGGATAAGCCATGAACGAGGAAGACGTGTCGGAGCAACCAGTTCGTGTTTCGTACGCATGTGTCCGCTTCGGTTCCATGTTCCATTGGCCCGATCTGAGGATCCAAGAGGCTTGACGACGACGCTTGATGGCGGCGCGACGCATAAAGTACCGAACCAAGAAGAAGACGATCTAGACGAGTTGCAACGAGACTCAGAATAGGCAAGTAGGAGCAGACAAGTGTCAGACCGCAACAATCGCGCACAGGCCCACAAATGCGAGAATGACGATGACGATGACGGTGGTCAGTTGATCATGGTTGGATGGCCCAACTGACGCGCTCGGATGGGAGATTGGGACTGGCAAGGAATCGACGATAGGGGTATGGTCGACTCGGGCAAAAATGCGCGACTTGGACGGGCTTGTACATAGTCATTCAGAGTCGATGTTTGGCGTATAACCTGAGAAGTAGACATACTTTGAGCGTCCCGCTAGAATCGCCGAGTTATCTACGCGAGGTCTTCCGGCTTGATCCGTGGTGACAAGAGCGCGCGCGCCTCCTAGAGCGGCGAGGACGAACAAAAGGATGGTTAGCACACACACGAACATTTCTGGAAGGAGTGCTGGCGGAGTTCGGCGGGATCAAATTGCAGACAGATCACGTGACCAGAATGTTGCTGACAAATAATGTCCTGTGGCTGAACTATACAGTTTACCGGAGATTTCCGACGACGCCAATCGCTCGTTGATATTAGTGCACGCAACAAACTCGCCTCGTCAAGACCACCGTCCTTCAACATGGCAAGTCCATTTTATCAACGCAGTAAACCGTCTGGCTCACGAATATTTCTAGACAAAACGTACTCGCAAAGTCGGTGTGACCGGAAAGTACGGCACTGTGCGTACACATCCGTTCCCGAGTGCATGAGACTGACCTTGGGACGCGCAGCGTTATGGTGCCTCCCTGCGAAAGCAGGTGAAAAAGGTGCTCATTTATTCGCTTCTATGTCTGTCGGTCCTGATCGTGCTTGATAGATGGAAGTGACGCAACACGCTCGCTACACTTGCACGTTCTGCGGCAAGGCAAGTATCCTCTTTTTCTACCTGCAGAGTTATTTGACCATCGAGCTCGACAGGACTCCGTAAAGCGTACGGCGGTCGGCATCTGGCGTTGCCGTTCATGCAAAAAGACGATCGCTGGCGGTGCTTGGACAGTGGCGACGACTGCGGCTGCTACAGTGCGGAGGTGAGCAATGTCTGGAAGCACGTTTGAACAATCCCGTACTAAATCTGACACAGCACGGTTCGTCGTCTGCGTGAGCTGACAGAGGCATAAGACCGGGTGTTTTCGCCATTGCATACTGTCATCGCGTTGTTTTACATATTTCCGAAATTATGCCTCATGACCCATGTCGATACACTCGGTGAGACGAATCATAAAAGAGTACATTTATTCAATGGGAACAGACACAGATAACAAGTACAGTCCATATCAAGGGCCAGTATCTGGTTCATCTTCTGGAGTGGGGCCAGTGCCCTCTTCCTCATCGCTAGCATCCTCATCATCTGCATCAGTGGCATTACCGTCACTGTCGTCATCACTCTCTTCTTCGCTCTCATTGAACATGAGAGATATGTACTCATCACCAAGCTGAGCATCTTGGACCGAAATCTGTTGTGAACTCGAGGCAATGTTAGAGGTATTATCAGAACCAGAGGTGATGCTAGCAGTGGCCGCGTTCTCCGAGGTCGATGAGACGGCGCCAGTCTTGGTGGTATCTGTTGCAGTCGGCACTTTGCGGTTGCGATTTGCACGGATGACATGGGGAAGCTTGCAACCCTTTGTCGCACAAGCACCCTTTTCCGCAAAGTCTGGACATTCCCGGACGTGTTGCATCTGACAGTCGAGACCTCTGGAACAATACCCTAGTACCGCAAAGTCGCGACAAACGCCATGTCGCTGGCCCACGCGAACGTGAGGGAACGGACAGTTCTCCCGAGTACATCGCCCGTTGTTCGCAAAATGAACACAGAGGGGGGTACGTTCCGGGATGGGGTCATGGGAAAGATTGCAAGATTCGGCAGTATTGGGACAGTTGCCATGCAAAAAGTTCCAGCAGATCGCAATCTTGTTGGGGTCGTGCTGGTACATACAAGTGAGACCACGGCTGCAGGCACCTGAACAGCCGTGGTATGAACAAGGGGTTGCTGTATTGAGGATGGGACATTTGTTGGAAGCAAGTCGACACGCACCTGTTGTGGTAAAACGGGGGCATGGTTTGTTGAGATATTTCATGCGCTTATTGGGGCGGCCTCTGTAATATCAGATTAGAATCGTGGTACAAAATTGTGGCGGTGAACAGACTGTGTTGGGCGACGAGTGTTGTCGAGGGTCATATTTCGGTTCCTGGGTCGGTGCTGCCGGGGACGGGAGGATACCTTTGACTTGTAAGATCGGTGGGTAGGGAGACGATGTCCATGTGTTATCCTTGAAAATTCGGCTGGCTGGGGTATCGGTTTGAGGGGGACTTTGGCAGGAGCTAAAGGGGGGAGGGAAGTGCGTTGTGTACCGACTTGGCGGCAAACAGTTGAAGGGGACTCACGGCCCTTGCGAACGAGAGAGCGAGAAGAAGATTCAAAGGTGACACCGTCGATAACAACATCGCGGGTCGAGGTCGGGGCCTGGTTTGATCTTGCAAAGGGACGGGATCGTTGCTTGTACTGGTTGATTGCACCTGGTAGACGTTGTGAGCGACGTTGAGAGATGGCTGCAGCGCTGAGTATACCTGTTAGACGGGCGATTTCTGCCTTGAGTGCTGCGTCGGATGTCGAGGCCATCATGGAGGAAGGAAGGAAGGAGCGAGACTATGCCCACGTTTGGAAGTCAACCACCATCAGCTTTGTCATGTCCCTCCTGTCCCGTTGGCTACTCGTCTTGTTCGCTGTCTTGTATTTTATCTGGCTCTCAACCCACAAGGCGTCCACGCACGGACCAGCCATTCATGTGCCCTTTGTCGAGGACCACTCGCTGACCGTCGTGCTGCCCGTCATTCAAAGCACCGTTGCAAGCTTGGACCATCTGCTCGCCCCCCTTCTTGTCACCACGACCATCATTATGGAAGTCGCTATTGTCTGTCCCAATTCACTCGTATCCGACGTGCATCGTAAGCTCCGCATTGTTCTGTCGAATGCTACACGTGGCCATCCAAGAGTGTCCCTGTATCCATGGTCCGGCGTCACGCATCACCATCAAGCCTCCGTCGAGGCCATCGCTCGGATAAAGACCCAGTGGGTGCTTCTCCTCGACGAACACGCTTTCAAGCAAGTAGCCGAGTGCGACAGAGCATATCTGGTGCACCCACGTGCAGTGCATCTCCCCGTTGGACCCCGCGGATTCGTCGGATCGGCCCTTAACTGGTCTCAGCTCTCGTCTTCCGACCGCATACAACCGGCTGCATTTCTCGTCCCTCCCTTTGTCGCTCCCTCCAATCTCCTGGCGAGACCGCCCCTCACCGCCCCTCCTTCCTTGTTCTGGTCTGCGCTAGGAACTTATATTGCAAAATCGACGCTCGGCTTGTTTGGCGGCATTGTTATCGGCGCAGATATCTTGAACAAGGTCGATTGTAACCCCACCACTACCGATGGTTCAGACGACGATCCGGATTCTCGTACTCTGGTTGATCCTGGCTCCTTGCCGATATCTGGCGGTTTCTTTGTTGTGGCGTTTCCCAACAAGGAGGACCTCAGAAATTTCATCCCGGCGACGTGCAAGCTCCACCACCAAGGGTACACCGTATTGGCCTATCTTTATGACACTATCGATGAAGCTGCATTTTTTGGCACTGTCAATGATAGGAACTGCACTGTACCCTACTTCCGGCGCTCGAAGGAGACTACTGGCTTCTCCGACTGGCTCAGCTCCCTTGGATTTATACCCGACATTGTGATTGGTTTGGACCACCAGGACCTCGTTTCATCAACCTTCTCGTTGATTTTGGAGCTACCCCCGTTTCTCAATACCACCCTCATAAGACTTCCCCGGCGCGAACTACCATACACTGAGTGGATCGGTGCCTTGACGCTCGATGAATTACGCCGTTCGTTCTCCCTTTCCCGCAGACTAATCTCGTACTACTTCTGACACATAGATTGGAACGTTCCCGAAATCACTCTCAGTGTCATCACGAATAATCGACCACACTCCCTCCGGCGCCTGCTTGGATCGATCCAACGTACCCTCTTTTACGGTGACAAGGTCAACATACGGGTCAATATGGACCAAACAGCTGACCCTGAAACTCTGTATATCGTGTATGATCTGGAATGGCCCCATGGCGATGTTTTTCTCCACCATCGCGTCATTCATGGTGGCTTGCTCTCTGCTGTCGTCGAGTCATGGTACCCTCATTGCGACGACTGCTATGGTTTGTTACTCGAGGATGACATCGAATTGTCACCTCTCGCTTATGCATGGATCAAAATGACCTTGTTGCGTTACAAGTTTTGTTCTTCTTCATTCCAATGATCGCGCGTCCTAATATCATTGTCAGATACGGAGAGTCTGGCTCTTCTTCTTCAAAGCTCTTCGGGATCAGCCTCTACCAGCAGAAAATCATCGAGCTCCGTCCCACCGGTCGCCAACCCTTCAACGCGCGTACGCTCTTCCGCACCGCTTCGTTCCCAGACCCCTCCACCCCCTACCTCTCCCAAATCCCATGCAGCTGGGGCTCCCTCTACTTTCCCTCTCCTTGGCGCGAGTTCCACGACTACCTCTCCCTCCGCCTCTCCCAATCCACCTTCCCCGTCGACAGTTCGATCGTCCCAGGCGTACGCTCAAACAAGTGGACCAAGTCGTGGAAAAAGTACTTTATCGAGCTCGTCTACTTGCGAGGTTACGTCATGCTCTACCCCAACTATGACGACTTTGTGTCGCTGTCGACGAACCATCTCGAGGTGGGGTCGCATGTCAGGGACGAACCGGGCGAGGTCTACGAGCGCAAGAAGCGGCTGTTTTCGCTTCCGTTGATGCGTCTCGCGGGTGCGCTGGCTCGTAGAGACGGAGGTGTGGGGCACGGCCCGGGATTGTTGGATCTGCCTGGCGCTGCGTTGCCTGAATGGGATCGGCTTCCGGTGCTGGATCTCCTTGGGGAGGTTTCCTCGATGGAAGGGATCCAGGCACGGGGCGACCAACGGAGGGCAGAGTTGGATGTTTGTGTGGGTATTGAATCGCTTCCCGCGAGTGTCCGAGACCTCTTGTGCCATAACTCTCTTTAGCTCGTCAGTGTATAGAAATAATAATTTGGCATGTTTGATGCGAATGTGAAAACAATATTTGTAGATCAGTGAAACCACCCAAAACCAAGCCGTTTACTTTGTACAATTCCTGAAACAAGATACTTTTGTCCTTCAAACTACCATGGAATGATAACGAAAGCACACCAAAGCCTGAAATATGTATTGCGGAAAAGAACTTGAGAGAGTGAGAGGGGGGGGGAAGAGGGTCCCAAGGCACCCCAGTCTAGATCGTAATCTGCGAACTGTCCAAGCCCAGCGCGTGCAAAAATAAATTCACGTTGGCTAGCTTGGCCTCCCTTTCCTCCTCGTCCACGACGCCCCATCCTTTTTGCGCGCTCGCCACGTTTTCGAGCACTTTTTCGCGCAGACCAGCGACCAGCGTGGACTGCTGCTCCGTTGAGGCATGGAGCGCCAGCGCGGCGAGGAATTGCCAAACAGGCTGGTCGAGCATCTCCGCGCCGGGTGGCTGTGGAGGCATACGACCGTGGATATTGTGTTGCGTGGGTGTGGCGGCAAGCTGGAGGGCACGTCGTGTAGAGGGGAAGAGTAGGAGGAAATGGGGTGCGAGAAGTTGGAACAAGTGGTCAAACATCAGTTGCCTGCAGGCGGAATTAGACAGATTGGCATAAAGGGTCGTCAGTGTCCCTACCATTGCTCAGCGTCTTCGGGTGTAAGAACCTCTGACTCAGGAATACCGTTCATTCCCTGCTTGATGATTTCCACCCGGCTCATGAAGAGCGTCAGTATCGCAATGCCAGGCTGCAACCTCTTAGTCATCGCGGCTCCGTAAAGGTAACACAACGTACCCTAGTCTGAGCAATCATCACTACATCACTCCTGTCCAAAAGCAACCCCAAAAGCCCGGCGATAAGCCTTAGCTCTGCCTTGGCTACGACCGGTAAGATGCTCTGCAGCACACTTCCGAGAAAGGCTTGTGTTTGCCTCTCCACCTCGTCTCTGTCAGGCGGATTCGCATCACCATTGGAAGAGGGCGATCTGGATTGAGTATGGAGGTGAGAATCTTCGGGAAGATCAAGCAAGTGAGCATATTTGACAACGTCCAGCTGAGAGAAGCATGCGACGAGAAGGGTCAGAAGAGTAAGCATGCGAGCGGGATGGATGTGACGACTGAGCCTCGGTAAAATTCTTTTGCCTTTTGCTGGAGTGAGGAGCGAGATGAACGGGTGAGGATCGCTACGCATCCGAAGTATTAGCGAGTTGTACATTACATTTGTAGGCCTAGCGTAAAAGGCTGACCTTGTTTCAAGAGGCACCAATACATTCAAGCCAACCCATATTTCCTCGACAAGGGTGTCGTATTCTGCTTGCCTACATACAAATTCAGTTCCACTTGCGCCGTTACGCAAATCAGTACACACCAGGCAGCCACAGCTTCGTCGTCCTCTTCATAGGGTTGGTTCCGCCTCAGTTGCTCGATGTTGAGCACAAAGTCGTATAGCGACTCAATGGCAACAAGGACCTGTCGCCGCGTGAGAGGATCCTTTCTGACCACGCCATCCTGCTATACGTGGGTACGTTGTGATTTAAAATAAAGATAACGAGGAGAAACCAACTTACGCCAGCCACATCGCCCAAAGCCTCCCGTCCCAGTTTCGCAGCTTCGCGTACTGCGCCGTCGCTGTTTTTACTGAGACTGTGCCCTTGCCCGTCCTCTTTCGAGATGTGTGGATGCGTGCCTGATAGCGTGGCGGTCGCGTTACCGGAGTCCACTTGTAGCAGCTGACGCGGAGCAGCTTTGTAGCTCCGTCCCGACGTTTTGCCGAGAGCACCCTGCAGACTGTGTAGTGCTGGATGTCAAAAATGCGAGTCAGTATCGGCCCTCGAACTGTTCGAGAAAGATTCACAATGCAGCCCCTTCTCTCTTTCTCTCATCCTGGCGTTACTAACGATCCTCTCCACTTGCGTTTCCATCTTTTGCATGGCACTCGGTCTTCTACTACCTGCCTTTTGTCCTGGCATGCCCAGTCCGACACCACCTCCGCTTCCGAATTTCAACACGCGTTCTGAATCCGCGCCAGGCTGACCCATACGAGAACGAAGAATGGCACCATATACCTGTGCATAAAAGTCTTCCGCATAAGGATCTTGAGTGACAAGTTGCGATACTTGAATGCGGGTTATAAAGTCCTTGTCAGATTGCGTCATAAGGTCGTTATAGCGTGACTGCAAAAAAAAAAAAACGATCAGGATTACACCGCTCCTGCACAGGAACAGCAAAACAGATATACCATGTGGGCGATCTTGGATGCTTTTCGTCGTCGTTTTTCTTCCATCCGCTCAGTCTCCATGATCTTGCGCATAGCTTCTGCTCTGAGGGCCTCTTGCTCCGCCTGACTGATACCCTGCATATCCCGCATAAACTCTGCCTGAGCCATCTCCGACAAGAGCCTTTGTTGAAGCTGGATGCTCTGCGGCAAAAAGGGCGCGCTCTGCTGGTTGACCAGCGGTAGCTCGCCCCCTCCGTTCAAACCCGTAGCAAAGGCGGCACCGGCAGGAGAATGCGTGCGACGCTGCTGCAATGCCTGCAGGTCAGCGTAGCTTGCCTGTCGACGAGCCTGGAGGGAGGGCTGCTGCTGGAGCTGTGAAAGCTGCTGGGCACGAAGCTGTCTCTCGAGCTCCTCCATTCTCAAGCGTTCTTGCAACTCCTTCAATCGCTCTTGTTGCTGCCTCTCCTGTTCCTGCTGAAGCATCAAGATCTGTTGCTGGTGTTGATGCTGTTGATGGAACCTGGGCGACTGCGTCCTTGGCAATAGACTCTGAGCTTGCGTATGATGCACCATGCGCGGGGGCGGGGTCACTTGTTGCTGGTGGACCTGTTGCAGACGGAGTTGCTGTTCTTGCTGGATAAGCTGCTGCTGCTGGAGCTGCAAAAGGCGGAGACGTTCCTGGTCTCGAAGCTGCTGCTGCTGCTGTTGCTGCGACAACTGTTGTTCCTCCGCCAATCTCAACTCCCGTTCCCGCTGCCTGAGTTCTAGCTCCTGACGTTGCCGTGCCTGCTGAGCCGCGAGTCTCATCTCGGCCTCGATCTCCTGTACGGTCCGAGCCCCAAACGAGGTGGTGCCATGTGAGATGGGCTGATGCAGCTGTTGATCTGGAGCGCGATGATGATCCGCGAGCGTCTGTTGACCGTGGGCAAGAGGGGTCGACGCAAGATGCCTAGATGTCGACGAAGGACGATGATCCGTGACACGCGCCCCATTGGCAGCCCGGAGCATTAAAAACGGAGACCTGTCATCCCAGATAGACTCGAGCGAGTGCGGAGCGGAAGGCGCGGAAGCAGGCGCTGGGGAGATGCCTGCCCGGGTTAGGGAAAGAGGGTTAGCTGGGCCGTCAACAGCGACTGAGAAGAGCAGGTCACTTACCCCGCTCAGGGAGCTTCGGAGCAGCATAGGTACGCTCTTGGGCAGGTGTGCGCTCCCTCAGAGGTGCTTGAGGAGTTGCACGACGATCATATCTAGTGCCAACTGAATCCAGGAGCGCCTGGCTCGAAAAATCGAAATCTTTGCCTGTGATGACGGTGCAGGCGGGATCCCCGTCAATATTATCAGATCCAAGAACAGCAAGTTATAGACTGACCGACAGCACCACTCCCACCGAACGTCTCGTCGTTCAATTCATCGCCGCCCTCCTGAAGGGCATCGCCGAGACCGTCGTAACTCTCTTCTCCCCAAGTGTAGACTGCGAGGTCCTCCGATTCTTGAAGTCTGCTCCCCAAGTCTTGTTCTAGACTGCTGGCCTCGAAATCAAAGAAAGACATAGAAGAGCGTTTTCCAGTTTTTTTTTTTTTTTTCTTCCACCTCCAGTGAAGCGGACGAGTTCAAACAGAATCGTTATGAAAAGTCGATCAAACGTTTACGCTTGTCAAGATCTTTGCTCAGCGACAACACAAATAACACCACACATGCCGACTTGAAGCTCCTACACAATCCAGCTACTTATGAATACCTTTTCACCTCTTCTAAAAAGTCCAGCAGCGTGCTCGCGCTCCATGCCTGTGTTTTGCACGAGTCCTGACAATACGCACCATCCTTGTTTGTCAACTCTGGAAGACCAGCCCAAGGGTCACGTTGGATGTGATGCCGTGGTCCAAGCAGCGCTCGATGCAGGTGGTGGAGGGTTTGCATGGGGTCCTGAACAATATTGAACATCAATGTGTCAGAGGCAAATATTGAACGTACATTTTTCCCCGCTCCCACTCGCGTGTCAAAATAAAGATATGCCCTCAAGAAGTACCCAAGCGGCCAACCCCACTCCGGGCCCTGATAATATTGCCCTGATCAGCACTACGCCAGCACACTCTAGCAAAGCACTCACGTTGTGATAATTCCGCCCTTTGGCAACAGCCTTATCATCCGAATCATTCGAATTATTATAATATGGCCGGTATTGCATGTCACTTGGGTCCAGCGTCTTCATCCCCATCGGTCCCCGTAGGATCTGGTCTGCGAGCCGGAGCGCGTGCAGGGCACGTGTTTCGTTAAATAGTTCAGGGGCAACTGTCATCGCAATCGGAAAGTTGGGTCGTAATTGATAGTCGGACCATTCCCGACCACGCCCAGATCCGTGAACATCCTTGTAGATCCCTCGGCGGTTGATGAGGTGCGTGTCAACGGCGTACTGGGTGTCATCCGCTGGATCTGTGGCGTACATTAGCAAGTCTGATACAGGACAGTCGTCTGATTCAATACCCAAAGGAACGTAAAAGTAGCGTTCGAATGACCTCTGAATAAGGTCATTCCATTCACCGTACGTGACAAGCCTGTCCCTCCCGTCGACTGTTACTCAGGTCAGTAAAATCTATATTGACATAACGAATTAGATGATCACTCACTCGAGGCAACAACACCTTCAAAAGGGAACATTCCCTCGCTCACTAGCTCATCCAACCACCTCAACGTGCTCTTCACTAAGCCCACAATCTCAACAGGCGCACCATCCCTCGGGGTTCCAGGAATACCCTTTGTCCCAGCTTTCTCGCTCTCCCCCATCTTATCCATCCACGTCCCACAATTATATTCGCTCCCTCCAAAGATGAACCCTGTCTTCCAATCGACGTGGATGTCAATGTTGAATCCTGCGTCCTTCATTTGCGTATCAAGGTTTGGGCCTGCATCGTGTTCGCGAAAGGATATTCCTGATGCATGCCGCTGAAGGATCTCTTGGATGACTTCAGCAAGCGTACTAGCATAGGCATACGCGCGAGAGTCGTTCCATGCTACCCAACTATCATCTGCGGGGAAACGGCGATGAACGGTCTCGGAAAGAATAGATATACCATTTGGGGCCATGTTGACGTAGTCTTGAATGTTCTGCAACATCCACCAAGGCGAGTCGCGTGAGTTGTATCTGACCCATGATTATCAACCACTTGGTATATAACGCAGGCGCATTCCCAACGTACCGGGGGTTCCTCACCGAATCCAACAAGTTTGGTATGAGCCCCTGTTTTAGCGTTGAGGCAAATGCTAAAATATGTTTCCTTGCTCCCTCGTAATTTCCTGTAGCCAAGAAAAGTCCCCTCAATGAAATGAACACATCTCTACCCCAGCATCTTGCCCATCCAGTGCTAAAATGAGGCAGTCCAGCAGCGAGCGATGGTGTGGCCCCACCGGGATCCAATGATGCTGACTGGACAATCCCATGCATCTGTACGGCGCATAGGGCTAGGTTTTGCGTGAATTCGTGTCCGGTAGATACGAACTCGGAGAATTGCTCTAGGGCGGCCCTTCGAGCGGCTTTGTACGCCGTATATATGGTAATGGCGAAGAATTTGGGGCGCAGATAAGGAGGGACACCAGTCTTAATTCGTTCAAATCTCTGTTGTAACCATCGAGCAGGAGCGTCTAAATTCGGGAGTTTGTCCATTTGACTGTTCGCTCTAGTCAGTATCGACACGTAGTACATGGTATGAACTTACTAGAATAGCCTCTCGACAGTATAATCTAGAGCCCATGTCCCTTTCCTCAAGTTTTCGCATAGTGGGTGACCTAGATCATTAGTAACCACGACCACCTGCAACGGTCCCATCCACCCCTCCAACCCGCAATACGTTAGCTGACCCAGGGCAGGAACATCATACACGCCAAACTTCCCGGAAGTTGTATCTCGCTCTTCTGTATCAGCGCGATACAGTACGACATTGAGATCCACTAAATCAAGGGATGAGAAAGCGGCAGCGGCGGTGTCAATTTCGGCACAGAAGGTATCAAGCGTAGGATCCGCTTGCTCAGCTTCAACTTCAAAAACGACAATGCTTCCTGGGGGAAAGAATTCGGGAACGACGATGGAACAAAGAGAGCCGGTAGAGTTTGATTTCTGAACGGCTGGAACCTCAGGCAAGTCGACGAGTCTGCTAGGGAAGCCCTTTATCGTCTTCGTGTCTGGGGAAGCTTCATATGACAGGAAATCAATAGCAAAGCCACAAATGAACTTTGCCCGCGTTCGACTCAATTCGATGGGGTTCGCTATCGTAAGCGGCTGTCAGTTCTCGGGTGGGGACACAGAAACAGAACTACCCACGCCGTCCTCGTTCTTTGGGTCGTTTGGTAAAAGCCGTGTGAGCAACGAGCATGTATCCTTTTTGTGTCTTTGGGTGAACTCTATGGATAATGATATACTGTAACAAAAACAGTCAGTAATGCATCATTATGAGAGAGGAAAACCAAGCGGGGGGCACTTGCATCACCATCTTGAAATACATGAGCTTCTTCATATCCCCCGAACACCATCTCTCTCTTTAGCGCGTTCAATACCCTCTTCGCTCTGGCAATTCCCGATCCATCGCCTAGATCCGTGACTTCATACAATCTCTTCTCCTGGACCAAATTAAGAAGCTTCGGGTACAGGTCATCGAATCCTTTGACGGAGGCCACAGCGCAGTATCCAAACGTCACAATTCCGGCGACGCAGAGTGCATGCTCAGCGGTAAACTTGTGAAAGTAAGACTCATTGTCGTGAGTCAGATCATACATGATCGCGTGGGGAATGGAGCCGTGAAGAGGAATAACGATACACGGACGAGTGGGTCCTGTACCAAATGGCGGAGCGAGGTCCTGCACACTTGTTAAGCATGCCGCATCCATCGATCCTACAAACGAGCGAAGAAACCAAGTAGGTTAATCTGAGCACAGGGTAAGATTAAGAACATACCCATCGGTTTCCCTAACCCATATCGATACGTGATCCTGGAGAGCTCCTTTGGATCCCACGCATTCCCGGCTTCTCTGACCAAGCTATTGACTCCCAACTTCCTGACGAACAGCAGATCCATCTCTTCACTCCCAGTAAAAAGCTCCGCGCAGACATATAGGTTTGGGTTCACTTTCCGTGCAGCATCGAGCATGGCAGTCCCGACATGCAAAGGTGTCGAATGACAGTTATCAATGCGAAATCCGTCGAATGTCAGCGCGAGAGAGCTGACATAGGAGGCCATGAATGACCATAACCAGGGGTTATCTGAGGGGGAAGAGCCATAACGAAGTTTTACGCAATCGCCCCAGACGATGACTTCGCGGCGCAAGTACGCTTTAGAAGGTGGAAGAGCAAAATTCACCAATGGATCAGCGTTCCATATCCAACCATTGTTCGCGACGGAATATAAAAGAGGGTTTGTTTCAAACCCGGGCAGACGCGTAAAGTAAGGTTCAACCAGGGGTGAACTAACCAATACCAATATCAGCAGACATGTCACAAAAAACAACACACGCATACTCTTTGGAAATTTCCCCGTATCTAGGTCCATTGGGGTCGAGTCGAACGTATTTGAGTCTATTCTTGATCATATCCAGTGCTATTCGCATGTCTTCTTCCCAGGCAGCGTAGAGTGAGACGTTCAGCACGTCAATAACCCGTCCCCAATCGTCCGCCAGTGCTTGATCATCATCCGCGCTGTGCATGGATGCAGCTTTCATGATCCCAGCAGCTATATCACCATCGACATGTGCACAGTATCGCGAAGATAGTGCACCCAGACCACGGATCAAGCCAGATGACCGTACAATGTCGGCAATCGCGGGTGGAGATTTTCCATTGATATCCTCGCCATTCCAAGGCGCAACCGAATTAGACGACAACGCACTGAGGATGGCGGCCACCTCTTCTTGCACGTCCAGGACATAAAACTGCCACAGATCCTTTGACTTTAAATGCTGTTCCAAGGCAACCATGAGCGTGTCTATGTCTTTCTGAGAGGTGACATGGGTGGGCAGTCCGCTGCCTTGAAGTGACCCCGAGAATTCGACGATGCCATCGTCGAGTTCCAATGCAGGTGTCAGGTTGGGGGTATTTGAAGGGCTGTAACCTAAGCTGTCGATGAGCACAGCAAAATACGTAGTTCATCTAGGACCTGCCCGCTTCAGGATGATGGATGAGCCATTTACTGTCGCTGGCAGTATGGTTAAGCACCACATCCGTTAGACTCAAAAGCCCGTATTCTTCCTTGGCTACTCGTAAAGTGTCTTCTACGATAGAAGCGGCTACCAATGGTTCAACGGGAACGTCGAAAATGCGAAGGTCGTAGTTCTTTTGATCCTTGATAGAGTATGGGCTATCGCTAGCGCCGCGCTCCTGGAGAGGAGTCCAATGCAACATGGTATAACCGCGATCACTAGCCTCCTGGAAATGCTTCTTCCACTGTGCGATGGGACCCATCCATTTAGAAATAACTGTCAACATTGCGATTCCATCGAGAGGTAAGTTGACGTAGTCTGGCAAAATTTGTGCTCCCTTTTCCGACGGCAAGAGTGGCTTGAGATCGGCGGAGAGAATAGACGAACGTGCAGGAACGCGAAGGATTGGGTCGATATTGAAGTAGCCTTCTCTGCCTTTGATACGTTGTCCAGGAAACTCGCCATCATATTCGACCCAATAGACGAATGCGCCAGCATGGGATATGGGGAGATCAACTTGGATGGGCTTGGAGAAGTCAGTGGGCAGTCTGAGTGCATAGATCAGCCGTGTTTAGCAGTCATGTGAGCACGCTCACCTTCGCTCCGCGAACTTGTCGCGCTCGAACAATCCGCCATCTAACGGAAAGTTTGTCTTGAATACACCATTTTTCGAGGCAGGTGTTCCCGCGTCCAAAGAGACGCGTAATATGTAAGGGGCATGGGCGGGTGGGAGACGGATATACTGTGTGATCTCGAGTAAGTGGAAAGTTGAGGTGAAAAAGTTTGTCAACTCGCTGATCGCTGCTTGTTGGGCCCGCCATCGGGATCGAGTCTAAGTTCGTAAACACGGATAGGTTTTTCGCCCTCAAATCGTTCGCTCAGAAAGAATTCTTTGCCTTCATCTGCGGGTGTCTTCGGAGTGGTTGGTGCTAGGTCACCAGTGTCAAATTGGAGTTGCGATAAGGAAAGATCTAGTCTTTGCAATGGGGCATCCAAGTCAGCATGCTTGATCATGGCAGAAGTGATGAAGGAAAGGAGGAAGGAATGAAAATTGTGGCGAGCGTGTGGTTTTTATATGATGGTACTCGAGTCCATTCCATTGTCGGTCTGTCCCGCTGGCATCGCCGTGACACCGTGACGTCAACGAAAAAACTCCTTTTTTGGACATACTTTAAGAACACCCCCTGTATTCGAGGATACAGACATCCTTCTTCCGTTCCCATCGATTAGAAAATACACTAATATCTCAAACTGTAGCGAACCCCAAAAACGTTCTCCTGATATGCCTTAATTTCTACAGTCCACCATGTCAGCAAGCACACTGGTCAGTCAGGGAAAACATGCGAGCAAGGTGGTACAAGTACGTACGGAGTGCGACGTGCTTCGAGTGGAACCGGCACAGAGCTAGGTTTCCGATCATGTACCAGAGCCCAGCGACCGCTTGTCCTTCCTCGTTAGGTTTACCTAACTCGCGGTATGAACCGCAGATCTCGCCTTCAGAATCCATGCCCCAGATTTGCCGAATCTTGTCGTGTAGGTCGGTGTTCTTGATGAGATCGAGAGATGCGCTACGTGAATCTCCGTAGCTGCAATGATAACGTGAGTCGCAGACCTGTCATGAAGGAACGGAAGAGAGACAGACCCGGTTGCAAAGATAACAACATCAGCGTCTAGTGTAGAACCGTCTTCAAAGAGTAATCCAGTTGGTGTAAATTTCTTGATGGGTCCATCACTTTTTAACTTGATCCTCCTATCAATGAGAAGCTGCGAAGCACCGACATCTGGAATAGAGAGTTCTGGTCGACCGGCTCGTGCTGTAAAAGACGGAAGAGATTACCCAAATAGTATCCTCCAGCCTTGTTAAATGCTAATTGGAGGAAGCCGGAATCGTCTTCTCCGAAGGTGAGCTTGAATCCGACTCTGCGGAGGCCGTCTAGAAGCTCTCTGAAGCACACGTATATGTCACTATTCACGGTAGGAACAACCGGGAACATACTTGTCGGCCTCTGCAATATCCTTGGTGACGCGTTGGTGCACAAGTTTTGCAACGTGAGCCGGATACGAAGCGTTCACACGATCAGCGACATCAGTTGGGGGGCCACCTTCCCAGTAAAGTGCTTGGATACGGGGAATATGTTAGCAAACGACTGCAGGGCAAGGGAACGGACGTTACCCAGCAAACGGGGCATTCCCTCTTTATTCGACATGATATAAGTTGGGCCTCGTTGAACCATCGTGACATCTGTCAAAGATATCAGCCCGCGACACTGGGTGACGATAGAAGCAACCCACCGACGCCATGTTTCACGTAATCAGCACAAATATCATGGGCTGATCATCATAAGTTCTAGTCGAAGGATAACTCAAGTAAAGGACGTCATACCCGATGTACAAGAGCCAACAACCGCGACCTTTTTGCCCGCATGATCTGTCGCAGATTCATGTTCGGTCGAATGTAAGATCTGACCCCTGAACTCGTCCTATTCGTGCTTATAGGGAAGTCGGCT
Organism: Boletus barrowsii; assembly: GCA_038088775.1. Classification (NCBI taxonomy): domain Eukaryota; kingdom Fungi; phylum Basidiomycota; class Agaricomycetes; order Boletales; family Boletaceae; genus Boletus; species Boletus barrowsii. Next base: position 42,138 of record JBBPJP010000120.1, read on the forward strand.
TTCGACGATAGGTTCAACACTCACTTGCCCTGGAATATCTGGGTATCTTGGTAGGCCGCCTCCTATTCCAAGTGCCAGCACGACGTGGTCTACTTTGAAGCCCCGCTTTCGACCATTTTCGCGTTCGACCTGAACAGACCAGCGCTTCCCGCTGTCTCCGGTTTCTTTTTCGATCGAGACGACGGTCGCCGAGGTCCATACGTTTAACTCCATGGAGTGGGCATAGGACTCGAGCCAATCGGCCAGTTTCATTGCTGGTGTATACACCGGCCAGGAAGGTGGAAACCTGAAATAGACCGTTCGCACGACGAGGGGTGCTCAAAATACACACTTACGGTAGGTAGGGCATGTGGTCATACCCTACAAATACGATAAGATCATGGTGGAAATAAACGAAATCAGGATGTCAGACTCACAAACCGGGTCATGCAAGCAGAGCGCAGCATATCGCTTCCTCCAATTATCACCTATTCGTTGGTTCCGCTCAACGACGAGCGCATTCACGCCCAACATCTTGAGCCGCGCGGCAACGTCCAAGCCGCCCTGTCCTCCGCCGACTATGATCACGGATGGTTCTTCATCAATAAATTCCTTTTCTCTCTCACGCTTGGAAGCCCATTCGCCGCGGTCTGATTGAAAGTTCCTCAGACGTCCAGTGCACTCGGGGAAACCCTTGAGGTCCTCGAGGTTGGTGTACACCACGTGTGCCTTCCACGAGCGATCTGGAAGAGGGACGAGCCTGAATACGCCAGAGGCATGACCCACATTCGTATCGAAATTGAAAAAAGCCTGTATCCAAGCAATGTCTTCGTAGGGTCGCTGAAGTTGTACAAGATCACGCTGAAGAGAAAACGTGTCCGGCTGAGGGTCAAAGACGCTGAGCTGGCCTTTGAGGAATGTAGACACAGCGTCCTTTCCCTCAAAGGTGCGCAAGTCCCAAGTGAGCGCGAGCATGTCACGCCAAAAGCCATTATCCAAGATTAAATCGACAATGGCTGGCACGTCCTTGAGACCGATTGCTTTGGTGAACTTGGCAAACCAGTCACCGACGACGGCCTGCACATCGAGGTTCGGGTCGACGGTGCTACCTAGATTGTGAAGGGTGGGGAGGGTGCGTGAAGGGGTAGGAATCGACATGGCAGATGGGGATGAGATAGCTCAAAGCTAAGGACTTTTTAGTCCGGGTCACTCCCATATATTTTGGGGTTCAGCCCTGTGAGTGTGCTGAAGGAGACAAGTCGAAACGTCCCAGTGATTGATCCGAGTTAGACTAGGGACCCGCCGTAGATCACTGCGATGGTATTGAGGATCTTTTCCGATGGAATTTGCCCATTTGTATTGAATCGACAGCGTCATGATGTGGATGTGCCTCCAACGTTAACCCTTGTGGAGGAGGCAGAAAAGCTTTTGACCAGGACCCGTGACATGGTCATAAGGCGCGTTCCCACCGGCTACATAGTCGGTCCGAAAGTTGAAACCAACTTGCTACCACCCTGGCAACGATGGCACAGTTAGAACGACATCTGTCGCAATCCCCAGTATCTTGTGTTTGGGATTGGGATGATCATGATCATACTATACTGATCACATCCTGGTTCGCCGATTGGACATGTGTTTTCTAGCCATGTTTCGGAACATTTTCACAGCGTACAGACGACCATGGTCATATTATATCCATCTACGATAGCGTCAAGGGGGATTACTGCGGTCCCCATCTTCGGGTCGACTGGGTGAACTAAGCATCTCTTGAACCTGTTCCTCGAGCTCCCGTGGAGACGCGGACTTTGCCTTGTGCCGCTTTGTAATCTGCGCGAGCCGTTCCTTTTCTTCTCCAGGTAGGATAGGATGGCCAGCAGCAAGCGCGGCGGACTTGTAGGCCTTCCATGGGTCACCGCCCGCGAGATTCATGAGTTCCTTGGCGATGGTCGTCGACCACTTGTTGGACATGTCGATCGTCGACGTCCTCCCGTCCTCTACGACACGTTAACCCCATTAATTGGTACGAGAAACGAAGGCAAATAGGCGAGGGGGAGACTCGTGTTTTTTTTACTCACCAAACTCGACCGTCGCTTCAGGTGCCCAGGACTCCTCGCGCGTCTTGGGCACCTTGTGAACAGCAATCTCGAGCAGTGGATTTGCCCAGCGTATTCGTGGCAGCTCTTCCTTGACGAAATGTCTGCACAGAGTCAGCGTTCAAGGTTGAGCGTCCCTAAAAGGATCGCGCCGGCTCACCGTGCCCCCATGTGATCGTTCCTCGCCGCCAACGTTAGACTGACACGTCGGAGTCCATTGAGCGCGAGTCGTGGGCCTGTGTTGAGATGTGCGAGGACATGGGAGAGATGGGATGGGGGTGGAATGAACTTGCCGCGTCGACGTGGCATGGCTTGTCAGACGAGTAGACAGTCACGACGAGAGCGTTGTTTGGCTTTGTTGAATTCACTCGGAAACCTTGGCTTTCCCGGGTCCCTGACAGTCTGGTGGGCTCAAGTCAGTTAAGTCGTCGTCCACAGGCGTCATAAATAGTGCATTTATTGCTGAAAATGTGACACAGGAAGAGCGGGTCATTTCATAAAGATCGAAGCGGCGGAGCACAGCGTGAACTTGAACTTGCGGGGATTGACAATTCTTTCAGATCAACGCTCAAAACACTTGTCAAAATAAATAGGCAGAGCCAGCACGCGGGGATCAGGTAAGTAGGGCCAGAGTACGCGCGGCCATGAATACAGATAAGCACGTGCGAGGTATACACTCAGTCATCTGCCAGCTCGCTTATCAGATGAGTCGTTCCAGACTCTGGCTATGGACAATACTGTAAGATGGCAACCGGCAGGGTAAATCCGGAAGAAAGTTAGGCGTAGCAGACACTCACTATCAAGATCCGTCGATCATAACGAAGGTAAGCTCTGCCAGACCGTTTTCGTTATCTAACATCAGGTCAGCCAACTAGTCTACTTGTACCATGACTGTCGGAGGTGTTCAAACGATCATGCGTGTTTCAGATGCCATCCGACCTCTATAAAATCCACGAGGCCACGCGGGACTTTCAATACCAACCCCTTCACTCTCGTTATGCCCTTGAAATTCGCTCTCGTCTCCATTTGCTTGTTTGTTTCTGCAGTTCTCGCGGGCTATCAGCCCGAGGAGCAACAACCCCGGCCCGGGCTTCTTCGCCGTGTCGGGGAAGCTATCGATGGTACCCTCGATGGCTCGGAGAGCTTTTGGCCAACCTGGGCAGGTGCCGCGCTGATGGAGGACAGAGTATGTTTCTTCTGGATTTTGTGTCGCTTGGCCTCATCTTACCCTGTCCCTACAGGGCACGTTCACTTCTGCCTCTGGTATGTTCGCCATCCCTAATGTTCTGGGCAACTCGACTTTATCTATCGGAGTCGGTCTCAACAGCCAGGCGTGCAATTCTATGGCTTGGGTTGAAATCTATGTAACGGGGACCGACTCGGGTAGGGGAATCTCTGTCAAACGTAAGTTAACATTAAACCCATGCATCAGTAGCCTCTCACTCTTCACCCTCATGTGTAGCTTGGTTCAAGTTCTGGAACAGCAACAACACGGTGGCGGTTGGCCAGCCTTTGGGTGTCTCATTGGATATCTCCCGCGGAGATAAAGTCAATCTCACTGTCCAGGCGATATCCCCCACAAAAGCTTTCTTCGTGATCGATAATGTCACTACTAGGAAGAGCTGGTCTGACGAACTCGTCACCAATCCCGAGTATCCGCTCTGCGGGGAGAGCGTGGAATGGTTCACAACTATCCCGAGGCCTGATGACATACCCCACGCGACAGTGACCTTTACAAATTTCTCTTTCGGAGTTTCCGAGTTTTCCGATATGTTGAAAGAACCTTTCACCAAGTTCCAGCAGCCAAACGTATCCGTGACATTTGAACCTCAAGACGGATCCATCACCATCAGGTATGGTGGATAGAGAGGTGGCTGTTTACCATGAGAACAGGGATGGGTTGGCTGGTTCGTCTGTACACTTCGTGTTTTTCCCTTGGCGACTGGTGCAAATTATGATGTATTTATTTATTTCCCTTGACTTGATGTCCCACACGAGCGAGATGCAGGAGTCAGCGTGACGCCCGGACAACCGTGTGCTCTCTTGGCACGAGTGAATTCGAACTCCAACATTCGGTGCATGGAGTTCCTGAGGGATGAATCTGTGTGCAAGCTGATTGCTAGAGATCGGAACGGCAGCAGTCCTCAATGAAGTCTTTGAAACACCGTGACTTCCACGACATGTCGGATAATTTACTGGCTCGCCAGGGCCGCTCTGTCCGTCCGTGGCACTTCAAATGCTGCGAGGCATTGCAAGACGGAGCAAAAAGCCAATACTCCAAAGACAAAGTATTAAACACTTGTGAAGCACTACTACGACACACCGTAGAGTCCCTACCATCCGACTGGACATGCGCCAGGAATGAGCTCGAGCTAGCTGGGTCGAGCCAGTATAGAGGCAGTCAACTGAGCAGATCTTACAGTTTTATTAGTTTGTACAAACTGACTTGAAACATGTCAAGTTGACCATGTCAAAGGAGTTCAAAAATGGCCGTAGACCCCAGCATGCGAGGCGTCCACAACTCTATCAAGTCCTTCTGGTCAAGTCAGAGTCCGCTGTAAAGAAGGTGAAACAAGTACAAGCGACGCGCAACGCGCAACGCCGTCATTCATCGAATTCCATCCCACATCCGCCATGTTCCACCCTGACCTTAAATGTGAAAACAAACAAACAAACAATTGAGATGCCCAGATCCCTGAAATATCTCGATGGACTCGAAATACAAAAATAGTGGGAAATGCTGGAAAAAAAAGAGAATGCAAGCAATGAGATTGTATGATAAGCGAGTCGATAAGTCCTTGGTCGGACGGGAATAGGCTTAGCGTAGGATGGACATGCACGAATAGGATAGAGTAGAGGGTCCGGATGCAACGATTCCATTGAATATATATGGGGATATTCTGGATGCACAACGACTTTCCTAGATCGGCTCGCGCATTGGCATGAAAGTAGACTTGGTGAGTCAGGGTATTCTAAATCGAAAGCGAGAAAAGAGGAGCACGCCCTGCCCACAAATCACATCAGTGTATTCCGCCTGCTTCAGGTAAAACCCGTACCTACGAGATTCACCGTCGTCGCTGTTGTTGGTAAACAGCAAGTGGTACATCCTCTTCCTCGGCTCTCGACATAGGCGCGCTTCCGAGGCTTGCCCTCGGTCTCCCGTTCGGCGATGGTACGACCGCATGCGCACTGACCGCTTTCCTCGTCTTCCCATCTGCAGATAGCGGGACGCCAGAACCTGCTGTAGCCGATAGTGAGCGTGTCGCGCCTCTCGAAGGTTGTGACAGTGAATATCTATTGTGAGTTGGAGGGGGCGGTGATCGTGATCGATGCGTCGCGATGGGTTGTGCGGGAGAATCTGCTTGGAACGGTCCGTTTGTAGGCGGAGGAGAAGGTGATGATGATGGCCTCGTACGTGATCCGGCTGTTGGCGAAGCAGGCGACGAGTCTGGCGTGGGTAACACTGCACCAAGGGAATGATGTGGATCCATGTCTCCGGGATACATATACGCACTAGGCTCGGGTCCGACAATGGATTGAGGGGGCTGATTAACAGGAGGACTGGACTGCCGATGTATGCGCGGAGCAGCAATGGCGCCTGGCGACTGAGAGGGCGACCCATGGCCGTACCCTGGCCCATGGTATTCCTGTTCCATCACCCGATGCTGCATCTCGTACTGAGGACCTTTGACTAGCATTTCTCCCGCGCGTCGTGCCTGTTGTGTGGGATTCGCCTTCGTCAAGGTGCCTCGCCGAGACTTTTCTTTCTGTTGTTGCTGCTGTTGCTGTAGCTCCTTCTCCCTTTCTTTCTGTTCCCGTTCCCGTTCCAGCTTCTCCCGCTCCAAGCGTTCGTTTTCTGCCCTTTGCAAATCCTCCGCCTCCTGCCTCTGCGTCTCCTCCTGCTCAGAGACTGGTTGCGCTGGAGCTACCCCCATGGCCCCTTGATTAGGAGGCACTGCTGGCGTCGAATTCTGGGATTTATTGATGACACCCAGATACCAAAACATCAGATTGCTGATCAACACCTGTTCATACAGGGGCCTCCTCGGATTCGCTAGCTTGATGTGACTCAAGCGATAAATCGCGCGTTCGACGTGAATAGGGTACCTTGCATATGGTCCCTGAAGGCCCGGCTGCGGAGAGGGAGACGTAGGTAGCCCCTTTGACGACTTGGACGCACCAAGGAGGGCAGTGGCTGCCTCGCGTCCTGAACCCGCGTGTCCACTCGTCTGAGAAGACGAATCGTCTTGCTTCTTCTTGCTGCTGAACAATGACCCAAAGAAACTGCTTTCCTTCTCCTTCTCTTTTTCCTTTTCCTTCTCAATTCGCTGAGTCTCCTTTTCACGATCCCGTTCCGCTTTCGCAGCCTTCTTCCCGTTTTTATCGCCACTCCCCCACTTACTGAAGAGCCCCTTCCTGTCCTTCTCCTTCTTTCGGGCAGAACTAGCCGGCTTTTCCGTGGAGACAGGAATATCAACGATCGTCGAGGCCACTGCGGTTTCTTCCGTGGCAGATACCAGGATGGTATCGGGCGAAGGTGTGCGAGGAGTCTCTTCTATTGGCGCAGCCAGATTGGCCCGCTGAGGTTGCGGATGCTGCAACTCCGGTTCAGTTGTAGGGTATACCAATGGTGGTTCGGATGCCACATCCGCCGAAGACAATTTTGGGTCCTCCGTCAAAGATAGCAGAGGGGTTTGAGGGGCTACGAGTAATTGTATGGAGCGAACGATGTCGCTCTCGGGATCTTCCCTGACATATGAGTCATATATCGATGTTTCTTCGCCGTAGGGATCGGTGAGGTGTGTTTGCTCGTCACTGGTGATACTCTCATTGGAAAAGGTACGAGGGCGTCTGAACTGCTCCGTGCTATCGCCTTGCTCGCTCGTGTGATCATTAGAGGATAAATCGCTCGATGTGCGTTGTTCTGTGACCGTAGCGGGGGGTCTACGCCGACGGCCCGAAAATCCCCGTCCGTCCCCGGTTGCCGGGATTGATGCCTTGCGAATCTTGGTTCGTGCGGCGCGACGAAGGATTTGACCAGGAGGAGGAACGATGATTGGTGCATCAGCTTCATCGGGCATGGGTGGAATGTCGTCCATGGTGTCCATAGCTGAATGAGACAGCTTTAAGCCAACACCGCTGTGAGTGTAATGGCACGACGGTCGACTGACCTGTGGGTGAGACGTTGAGACTGAGACTCCGTCTGAGGGCTGTCCTTAACTTTGAAGGATCACCGTCTTTGGTTGCTTCTTCTGCGAGTTCCTCAAGGCGCTGTAAATCACTTATGGTGAGCTGAGGGCCAGCATAGGCGAGGACGGTGCGATTTCGCCGAATTGGAACGATGGTCTCTTCTTCGACGTCATCAGTCTCGGGAGGCATGTATGGCCTGCTGAGCATGGAGCGCTTACGCTCAAGGCCGGTAGAAGAGACGGTTAACGAACGACCCAAGGTATTTGAGCCATCTGGTGGAGGCGTACGAGCGTGTTCCTTGAGGAGGGCACGGAATTCGGCAGGAGCAATCTCAGGGTGGAGACGAGCGGGTACCCAGAATAGATGGAAGGGATCATCAGAGGAGACAGCACGTTCCTCAGAGCTCGAGCTGTCTTCATGAGAGCAACTGCTTGAGTCGCCATCGTTGAGCTGCTGTGTGGCCGATGTAGCAGACCAGTAGCTCGCGGTCGGGGAAGGTGGGGACGAGGGAGTCGGGAGATCAGGGTCGAGGATGAGAGCACCTGGACCGCCCTGCGTAGTTGACCTTCGTCTGATGTCGCGCAGAGCCTCGACTTCACGCTGGATCTCGAGCTGGGAAGGTTGCATGTGGCGGTGGGTGAGGTGGCCAAGGACAACGTGTGATGTGGACAGAGAGGGGCCAGCGTCGTTGCGGTGGTCGAATCCGCCGTCGGTGTGGAGAAGGTGGTGGAGAAGAAGGAGAAGATGGGAAGCGTTGAGGCGGGGAAAGACAAAGTGCGCTGACGAGGAGGCTCGGGTTCAAACTACAAGCGGACGACTCCAAACTAATTTTCGCAGAGCCTTCTTTTTTTTTTCCACCTTGCTCTCACAAGGATTGGTACAACTACCAACTACAGAACATCATCCATATCGACCAAATCAGTCCGTCTACCTCAACTGGCCGCCTGGTTTGTCCACCATATGACGGTGGTTGCCGAGAAAACGTGTCGCGGAACACAGAAAACTTGACTCATGAAAAACCGGCGGGGCACGTCATCGACCGTCGGGAGCAGGGGAGTTTGGGTTATTCAGTGCAGCTGCTTCACGACGAAGTTCTTGAATAACGGCCTTGCAGATGGAGAAGTGAGAGCGAAAGCAGACGATTCTCCGGAGCGTACCGCAAGAGCTTCCGGGTTGACCCCACTTTCGATCATGCCCACGCACGTTGCGAGCGTCTCCTTGTCAAGTTGCGTGTTCAGCAACTGCGAGATATCGAAGAGGGCTGTCCTCGTGAGTTTCCCTTTGGGTGAAGCGGGTTAGGACATACTATCAAGCGTTTGTTGAGCTGCAGTGATGCGGTCGGTGTCCTTTGACGACATCGTAGTCGTGACGGTGTAGACAAGACTCCAAAGATACCGGAAAAGGAAACTTCAACAGTACAGAGATAGTTTCTTTGGCCTACGACTCGATGGTGTACAGTGGAACGCACAATACCGATATCACCGGGTGAAGCTACTAAAGCCAGTCGGTGAACATTCGGAGACCGCGATAACGAGCCATCAGTCATCGGCCCGCTCAGTCAGACCGCACCAAAAAATCATACAAGGTGGGCTCTGGCGGAAACCAGGGGGCATTTGTTCTACCAAGACCGCGATGAATCGGGCAAATCTCACTGTCTGCAACTAAGCACAAGCAATTACAGTATGCAACGTTCTCAGATTGTTTTCCATCTTATCATGTTCTTACCGACAGCCACAATGAATATAGATGATATCAATTCTCCTGCAAAGATGTAAACAAGTCTAGGCAGACACTGAAGGGCGGAGATGCCTGGCCTTTATCCACTGTGGGAAGCTGACGGCCCATGTCGAATGCCTTAAGTTCAATGAGTTTTGGCGTTTAATACAACATTTTCCATTCTGGTTGAGCACCTTGCCAATCAAGCTTGATTGGGGTGATAAGTACAACAGCAAAGTCGGTCTATATGTCGTGAATACAAACACCATCGGACATCTTGATGGGAATACTCGAGTGCCGCACCGCTGGGTTGTAGGGTCACGGTGTAATTGCGTCTACTTTTGGGTCCATGCCGCCAGGGCAAGTGTCATACAGATGGACGTTACAAGCATGACCAATAAAACTCACTATGGTGTCATGTCTAGTCACAACGTCCATCAAGAGGACCATCTTTCCATCTTTCATCCGTTTTCGTACAATCAAACCTTTCTTTTCCGAGTCTCTCGTTTACTTCATTATGCCTCTCGCACAACCACCAGCTCAGTCCTGCGCGACTACTAACGTCTGGTGGATGCTGCTTCATCTCCTCTCCTAGATCCGTAGCGCAATGAGAGCAAGGGTACAGAACCGGTAAAGAGTGTAGCAAGTTCAGCATGTTGGCGCGTTGAAAAGGAGTGGGTCGCTCGGGGTAATAAGCGGCTGTTGCATGTAAGAATGTCCAGGTCGCGTTCCCCAGCTGCTCGACGTCGGGAGGGCAGTTCGCGGGCCGAGTGTCAGGACTGGATTCATTCTTGAGGCCACTCCCAGACGCAAGAGCTGCCATCATACCCGCTGTTGTTTTCTGTGCGGAAGACTGTCTCGGCTTCCAGTTCCGCCATGCGGTACAAATTTTGCAAGGTTTACCGTCTGGACCGATGACCATGCCCGGGGGTAATGGCAGCTTTGGCGGGGTGCTGGACTTGGTGGTTGTGCTACTCATTGATCAGTTCTATCGTTGAGTATGACGAAGAGGCACCGGTCGGAGGACGGGTTGGGTCTGCACGTGACCGTTTCCATCTCCTGTCATTTGACAGGCGAGAAATACTAACGAGTCTCGCCAGCATGTCCCAAAGACCTGTGTACTCATCGTTCAACATACCTACAGTCATCACACATCCATCCGTAAGATGTCTCCAATGGTCCGACGACGGTCAGCTCTGTCTCGTCACAAAGTCTGCCGTTCATATTCTGGTGCGTATTTCTGGCCTCTGTAGATCTTGTCGCGTCAAGTGCATACAGACACCAAATCATGGAATCAACTTTAGCACACCTGCAGACATCAAATCTCCCATCCGCGACGAGAGCGATCGACCGCTTGGATGGTACCGGACAATGATTGAAACGACGCGGACACAAACTCACTCGTGGCCCAGCATAACACAAGGTCGTACACTCCAGTTTTCCCTGTCATCCCACTGATTCGCTTCCAGGTTGGGGATCCCTGGCGTTGGGTTCCCTCGATATCTCTGTCCGTGCAGTAACATGCTCCCCGAGCGGCTTGACGTCTCGTGGAAGGTAACGGCTTAATTTCTATACACATTTCGTTTTCTTCATGTTCGAAAGGTGCGTCTTAGGGGTCTTGAACTCTAACATGGAGGTTTCCCTATACGCCGCCGGGAAAAATCATCTGAAAGGCGAATGGATTAATGTAGGTTCATTCTATCGATTTGAGCATCTGTGATGGATTACCATTAGATCCAAG
>JBBPJP010000121.1:0-52497 GCA_038088775.1 Boletus barrowsii
GAAATCCCCGCCTCAGTGTTACTCGACGGAGCCATCATTCGTGCAGATTGGGACGCTCTACCACCAATCATTCACTCTATCCCTAAAGTTCCTATTTCCATTCATTGGCTGGACGAGACAGAAATTGCTCGACACTACAAGACATTGTTGGCAATATGGAAGCATGTCGCAAGCAAAGCAGACGGAAGACACTCGGACGTAAGTTAGCTTACCGCCTACGTGATGCGCGTACCAACTACCTGCACATTGTTCAAGCTCGTTGACGTGTGGCTGTCCATCTTGCTTGCTTGCTCGCAGCAGCCTGAGTGTCAACAGCCCAGTCCCATAGCAGAAATGCCGAGATACGCAGCTGCGATAATCGTCGAGTTTTTACCGCCAGCGGCCTTAGGGGACTGTCAACCAGATTGGGGGTCTTGGAGTGTCCATGATCAACTATACAGCCTCACATTCATCGACCAATTGTGGTCTGCAACGCGAAGGGCGTTTGCTGCCCTCGATCTCGCGGAGGCTGCCGAGCTTATCCTCACTTCAATCCTGAAGTATGCCTTCCACGTCCTTGATCACAGTGTCCGGACATTGTGGGGTAGACTCTGCGCTAATCTCATGATCGTTGCTCCGCCTTCGTTTTTACGCGATACACGCCATCCGACAACGTCTCAATTGGTCATTCGCAATCAACGTGAACTCTGGGGGATCGTTGCAACATCGTTGACCTCTTCTGAGCTCAGTCTCGACTGGAAAGAACTTGTCAAATTTCTCACCATCCCAGTTTGGTACATTGTCCTTTTACCTTCAAGAGCTTGAGCTGATATGGACCAGTACCTGGGTTTTATCCGAGCCCGAATTGCAAGCATGGGAAACATTACTCCTGAATGCTATCACGGTATCAGGGGATTCCGCCGTTGTGATTGAACAAATTGTCTCGCAGTGTTTCCAAGGAAAAGAAGTTGAAACTTGGTATTTCTTCGCTTTATATTTCTCGTAGCGTTTTTTTACATATTTTGAAAGGGACTCAATCATGCCCATACTTGGTTTCCTGTTGACTTGCGAACACAGCAATTCTCCAGCTGACGAGCTTCTGTTCACGGTTGATGTCTGTTTGACCATCTGCTATAACCAAGCACGTCATTCTCCGGAGGCGTTGACACACTCGCTTAAACTTCTCAGTGTCATCCGCCATGCGATAGTTTCTGCCCCAGGGAATGTGATGCATATACTCCAAGCCCTTCGCAGCAGCCTTTGTCTTTGGATCGAGGATCACAACGAGGTCATGTCTGACGATGAGTTTAACTCTGTGGTAAGATTTCTTTTCGTTGATTTCTTGACATACTGAATCTCTTTCAGGCCGTCTCTTTGTATTGTGAGGCTCTCAAGGCTCTCGAAGTCCTTCCATTGTCGATCCAGTCTCTCCAAAACATGGAGAGCTTTCTTGCATCCGCTTTTTCTCGCATCCCGACGCCTGCCATAGCTCCATTCGCTTTTGAAAAATTCTGGAGGGCAACCTATCATGGTCGGTCCCAGTTTTGCAATCATCTTCCCCCAAAGATCAAGTCTTGTTTGTCTTGTTTTGCGGCCGCATTCGGAGGTGATCTTACCGACGGATTGTCATTGACAACTGGATCGCAGTCACAGAGTATCGTGAGATGATTCCTTTGCAAGTCTCACCACAAATACCGATGGTTTTCGTTTGAAGAGCAATGCCCCCCGAGTTTACTCTCCTACCAGTCATCCCTACCGAGATGCACACGAATACTCTCTTCGGGCTAGCCTGTTATCGGTGTCGATAGATGCTGAAGCTAGAGCAGAGACGGAAGTTGCACCATCCGAACGCCAGCGCATGTTTACGGGTCAACACGACGCAACCTTTGTTATATCCTCTCTTGACAATGATGCGTCTCAGCGCCAACTCCAGGAATACGCCAGTCGAATGGATGTATCTTCCCTAGACGGCTCGGAACGATCGATGAACAGTCCGCGCCCGCCAATCTTTCATCCTGACGGTATGATGCCGAGCTCTCACTCCCCCGAAGGGGACCATTCAATTACCTCACACGCGTCGAACCAGAAACGGAAGGTTGCAAACAATACGAGCGGTAAGTGTGTGTGATGGCCGTTGGTGGAAAACGAGATTGATCCGTGTTCTCAGACGATGCGTCCCGAAAACGAACCCGAACATCGCGGGACACACTTCGCTCCGTCCGCAGGTTAGCATCAGAGCCTGCCACGCGCGATGTGACGCCCGTGGACGTCCCTCGCACGAATTCCTTACCGTTGAAGAAGAAGCAAGTGTTTGATGGGGTGCATGTGCCTACGCTTCGCGAGCTCTCGCATCGGAGAATCATGGAGAGAGCGGGAACGAGTAAGCACACCGTCGACACCGGACGGAGTCGCGAGTCCGTCCCTGTATCATGTGGTGCACCGCGGAGGGATAGGACACCGCAATCCCCTTTACCCTCGTCTGTTGGATCGGATGAAGATGACCTCGACTGGGAAAACTTCCGCTACAGAACACCGTTGGGCAAGTATAATTCTGCGTCGAATGAGACACCCACTCATGTCCTGTGCCGTTTTCAGAGGCCGACGTGGACCGATCTCTTATGAATGCGCAACCCAGCTCTTTACCGCCGACTCGGGCTTCTACGCCACATGGTACGTCAGAGTACCATCGTGTCATCTCATCTGACTCAACGAGATTGCTAGACTCCGAGAGTCCGCCAAAAGCGGTGTTGCAAAGTGGGCGTTCTCCATCGGCTCCATCCTTGCGAAGGCCCAAGACGAGGCTCGACGCCCTGCGAGATGTCTATTCCTCCGTTGCGAATGGTGCATCTCAGATACCCTTTCCCGAACTGGTGCAGGCAACAAAGCTAGTCCACCAAATTGGCGCGGTGTTGACTGAGCAAATGGGCAAGAAAATGGGCCATCCCAAATGACATTCGCTCCCCGTCGGCTCATCCAAGTTACAATACATCACATCCGTAATCCTCGCAGCCCTCCCGAGTAAATGTTATGATATGATCTGTTGGGGGAGTCCATGCTAGAATCGAGAAAATGGGCAAGAAAATGGGCCATCCCAAATGACATTTGCTCCCCGTCGTCTCATCAAGTTACAATACATCACATCCGTAATCCTCGCAGCCCTCCCGGGTAAATGTTATGATATGATCTGTTGGAGGAGTCAATGCCAGAATCGAGGGACAGCTTTTTTTCTTCATTACCTCCTAATACTCGAGTTGTAAAACCTGCCTCGCAATAACAGCTGGGCATCCTGGTTAGATAAAAATGACAGGATGGATATGTCTTACTAGTAATCTATTTCGACCCATTAGCAAAGGAGCAACGATAAGCAAACGCAGTACAGCTGACACTTACACAGCCATTTACGCTTGAAGACCTCGATCTCTGCCGCTCCGTGGGGTCCATTCATCACAGTGGGATGTTCCGCTTTCAGTGCTGGTACGACGACAGTCTCAAATGTGTCCAAGAAGCGTCTTCTCCACTCGCGCAGGGTACGTGCATAATGAGGACCAATGTTAGACACCGAGTCCACAACGAGACGACCCGATGACCCTGCTTCCATGGTACGCAGGAGTATCGTCAGGCTCGGAAGCGCACCCCCTGGAAAGACTGCACGCGCATAAATGGAGCGAATTGAAGCACCATATACGATACGTACTCTGAATGTCGTCTTTCATAAGCAAGGGAACGTCGTCAAAAAGGCTCAAACACGCACCCATTTCCGAATGAAATCAATCTCTCGACTATACCTTTCGAAACCTGGGTCACAAGACATATGAAGTTGCTCGGTCAGGATGTCTCTGGGAGCTTAACACGTACGAGCTTCTGGGATGGTGATGACTTGTACCACCCCAACGCTTGCTTGTGTCTTCATTGCCCAGTCCAATATACGCCAGTACTCTGTCAAGAATTCTATCCCGACGTTTTCTATCATCTCGACGCTGATGACCCTGTCGAAAGAAGACTTCCAGGAACTAGGCATCGCACGATAATCCATGAGGTGGACAGTGACTCTGTCCTCCACACCTGCCTTTTTGATGCGAGCTTGGGCTAGACTTTGCTGTTGAACAGAAAGTGTGAGGGTATCTATTGTCGTATTAAGGAAGCGCTGTGCAATGAGAATCGCCATTGAACCCCAGCCGGAACCGATTTCGAGGATTTTCTGGCCAGAAGAAATTTTGGCCTTTGCAATGATGTGGTTCAATTTTCGCATTTGAGCGTCGTACAGTTCGTCCCTGGCGGATGGATCGTCCGAGGACAGGGTAGAGGATGCCGTCTGATTGAAAGGAGGCGATAGTTGTCCACTGCTCTTTCGTTGTTCTGGACGTTCAGTGGCTAGATCGGCATCGAGATCCTCAAAGATGCCACACGAATACGTCATATCCTTGGAGAGGAATCCTTCCGAGAGTGACACTGAGTAAAGCGCAGCAACCAGTCAGATCCCAGCCCTACCTGCAAACATCTCATTGGAGATGTCATAATGTGCTGCAATGTTTGCTCGCGAGTTGCTCAAAGTGCTGAGGAACCGCCAAGACGTCAACTTTTGCGGGATGCGGAGCAAATATGATGCGCTCGAGTCCAATTCAGACAAGTGTTGGCGGTTGAGAATGAATATCTGTGACGGAAAAAAGGTCACCCTACTGTATTGCAATGCACTCGAGTAGATCTGCCCACCTTGAAGAGGGAGACTAGGTCGTCGCATTCAACCTCACCAAACATGTATGCTTCCGCAAAGCCTAGGTCCGCCATGGCGAAAAGTCTAAGCCAGAATACGTCCTTGATAACACGCAGCTCTGCTTTCGGTTCATCCCTTGGATCATCTGCGCTTTTCACGGTGGGAAATTGATGGACGTCCTTGGGGGTGATGAGGCGCAGACTGCCTCGGGCAATTCTCTGCATAAGCCTAGCAGTACGGGAAGCGAATTACAGTTAAAGACAGGCTTCAGCTTGGTTTCTACTCACGAGAGGACCGCGGTTCTTGCGAGTCTTGCTAGCGGTGTCCAACCATAGTGGAAGATCCGCTGAATGAGACTCGTCCAGGTGTCATCGGCCCAGGCAACCAATGAGAAGGACGATTTGGTCGACTCGCAAGTGGAGAGCGGTTGGGACATCGTGATAGGGCTACAAGGTGTGGCCCCGCTTTAGATTTCGGGAGACTATTATTGAACCTGTCCGGGATTCGGTAAGAACGTTACGAGATTCCATCATGATGGATGTGCGGTGAAACGGTGGCAACTTGGTTACCGATCAAAGTGCATTGAGCACTGCCAAATCCCCGACTCCGACAGACGAATCCTAGCAATTCGTGCCACTCGAATCACTCATCGCAATAGAATTGACATTGACAGTTATGCTACAAATGATAACAATGCGAATAGATGAAATTAGTGTGGAGTTGACTACCTAGAAACCGTTCGTACAAGCCCAAAACGTTGCTGGCGTCGAGCAACCAGGTCCCTTGAAGGGCTGGATAATGGTGCATCATCACTGTAATCGGGATTCATATGTCGTCGAGGAGCGGGAGAAGCCAGGTGGCGAGGTGACACTTGTCCCAAGTGGGGGTCATCGTCAGAGCCTTCCAGTTCAGACAATGTGCTCCCGTTGCCCGTGAGGATTATCGAGTCATCTGAAATAATGCTTAGACGAAAACGCACGGTCTCAACAAGTTGCCAACTTACCACTTCCTGCAATTATCGTCTTCTCCAGTATAGACGAGCTCGTGGCGACATCATCCCAAAGCTTCAATCGTTTCCTCCGCAGCGACATCATTTCATCAATATGGGATTCATGAAGCTTTGGCATTGATGACGAGCGGCGGAGGCTCGGGGGTGCCGTAGCAGCGCCAACGCCCTCGGTGCTAGCCCTCCTACGCATGGCACGTTCCCGACGCTGGATATCTGCCAGTGACGGAACAATAACAGCTTCCATAACAATCCGCTGTCGTTTCCGCTTTCGAGTCGGGGAAGGCTCGTCTGGCGTTGGGAGTCGTTCATGGTGTGCTTGGACCTTTCTTGCCGGTGAAGTAAGAGCGGCTTCAACCACCAGCTCATCTTCCAGGTCGCTGTCACCGGCTGAAGGGAACTCTATGGAGGAGCGAATGAATGATGTTCGTCCTTTTTTGGTTGCGCTTTCTCGAGGTGATTCGTCATTCATCTGACGTTTACCGAGGATAGATAAAGGTTTACTGTTGATCGGCGTGGAGTACATTCTATCCAGGACAGGCAATCCGGGCAGAGGTGAAACATTTTCCTTGTTTCTCAAACCACGTACTTTGCCAGGAGAAAGGCTCGGACGAACGTTACATCCCGTGCGCGGTGTTGTTGGAGTTGTGGGGTAAACAGGGAGGGTCCCAGCTGGAGGTTTGAGCACAAGGGATTGGAAGGACTCCGGAGTGCTTATCGGCTTTTGCGGGCGAGGCGGAGTGGAGGCACGAGACGATCGCGAACCAGTGATGGGGGTGGAAGGTTCAAATGGAGTAAAAAGCGCAGGGGTAAGATGTCCAATAAATGGTGATGGCGTTCTCTCTGGAGCCTGCGGGGTTTGTACATTGCACGACGAGGCAGATAGAGGCAATAAAAGCGAAGTTCGAGAAAGATCGTCCAATTCACTGTCTGCGGTCGAGGGCGCACGCACCATGACATCTTCGAATTCTTCTGGATCACTGGAAGGCTCGACGTCATGGTCCTCGGGAGACAGGAGACAAATTCGAAGGTCCTCGGGCCAACCGCCCTCTGGCTCATTCATAGTCCCAAATGTTGTAGTCCAGAATTCGGTAAATGCTTCCCTAGCGACGCTGGATTTGTCATCTCGGCCAATGAAGACAGATTGGAGTAGAGGCGAGAGGGCCTCAAGGACCTTGAGCGTACGAGGGAGCTCTTGGATACCCAGCAAGGCAGTTTGATAAAGAGGTAGCACATCCAGCGCGTATTCATCTCGCGTAAAAACACGATACTCGTCCGACAACCAAGCACAGACACCGTCCTGAATAACTTTCAGTAGGTTCAGACGGAACTCCACAGGACAAGTGTCGATTGCACGCGTAAGGGAAGCGATGAGCCACATAGATGGCTTCAGATTGCGTGGATCTGGGGGATATGTCACGAGCAGCGTGTCATTGACAAGTTCGAAAAGGTTGCTAGGCAGCTCCCTTATGTCTTCCATTTCGCAATGCGATAAGAGGAGATCGGCGACACGAGTCGAAGAAGCGAATGCTGGACAAGGGGATCGTGCTACCACGCTGGCAACATGATCCAACACTACCACCGGATCCGTCCCGTTATCATTCACTTTGTTCATTGTGTGTTTGAGGAACCCATCCCATACTGCGAACTCATCATTGCTGAGCTCCCAAGCACTGCGGTTGCTGCCAATCATTGACAAATGATGCAACGGATGGCATAACCGGAAACTCACTCAAATGGTACCCCAAGGAGAATAGTCGCACCCTCCCACGATGCCTCACGGTTCGCGATCCACGTCTCCACGAAGCAACCCCATACTAGACTCCGCACTCCAGGTTCGAATGTCATGACGGCATAAGATTGCGACCTCTTCGCCCAGAACTGCTCCAACTCCTCGACGTCGCAGATGGCCAGGGTCTCTGAGCACAGCTTGGCCCACTCCTTCCTTGCAGTATCGGGTGCATCGGTCTCCCAGACAAGATCACATTCATCCTCGACGAGGCACTCCAGTAGCTTAGTACCGCCCGCATGAAGCAGATTGCTTGGAAAAGTAGTTCGCATGCATGCCCAAAGGTCTCTAACTGCGCCAAGTTTCATCGCCGAATTGGACCGCACTAGCATGCTTTTGGTCGCCTTTGAGTGTGAACCAATCTTGGACGAAGCTGGACAAGCGACTGAGGCGAGGTCCAGTTGCGAATCACAAAGAATCTCGGTGAGAATGCTGGCAGATTTAGCGCCAAATTCAATGACACCGTCTTGGTCGTCAGCATCTGAATACTAGAGGATCAACGACATAGTGGGGTATGTTAATGAGTAGTTACCGACCGAGAAAGAAGGTCACATTGGATTTCATTAGACCACTCCAAGTGGCAAGCGTTTCTGACTGGCCATATTTGAGAGTGATGAATCATACAAATTAATAAACTTACCGATAAAGAACGGTCATTGGGTATCTCCAAACAACCAAGAGTAGCTTTCCAGATTTCTATCAATTCATTGAATACCCAATCCCTGGACAATTGATCGCGAGTCAAAGGTCGAATATCGTTCAACTGCGGACATTCGTCGAATATTGGCTTTACAGCCGTAGAAAGCGTCTTGTACTCCGCAGTCAGCAATCCAGGATGTGAAGAAAACAGCGAATGAGGCAACAACTTGTTTATGGGCCAAGGTCTGCCATTGTTCTCATCGTTGACAAGACCCTTTGCAATGTCTATGGCGTCCAAGGTGGTTTGACCGCCTTTGCCAAGCATGACCTTGACAAGGTGTAGGGCCTTCCTTAACCGATCTTCATCATCCGAGTCATCTCCCAGGAGTGCTGCCACGGTTGAAACACCTGTTCCCATATCGACCACGGACTTGACCAGCTTCCAAGAACTTTCTTGGGCTGCTTGAATATCCTGCTCCTCGTCAACTTCTTCATGACGTTCGCCACCTTCGGAATAGAACTCCAAAGGGGGTCGAAGGTACGCCCAAGCAAGACATCTCCAGAGGAGAGAAGCGAGAGCACGAACAGAGCTCTTTCTGTTACGCATGGCGAGGGTGAGGAGTGCGGATACGATGCGAACAATTCGAACGTCCGTGCAAACTGAAGGACCGAGCAGCACAATTAGCGATGCAAGGACACTCAGAGCCCACACAGGGCCTTGTGCAACATGTTGTGGATCAACAGTATTGAGAGTCATTCGCAGTGTTCGAACGATACTAGGCTCCGCCGCAGATTTTCCAGGACTACGCCGAGGGGAGGAAGAAGAGGGAGTAGTCAAGAAGGTGGAGACAATGCTTGATATACGGACGTGAACAGGTGAGCATGGGAGACTAACACAGCCCAGTACGAATCCTCCGAGCGCATGGCATGCTTGCGTTCGCAAACCCAGCGTCGGTGCCAACAAGTTTGCCAGTATGGATGGTAGGAGTTCCACGAAAGCGGGAACGAATGTGTTAGGTTGGTGAAGAGACAAGTCATGGACAGCCTGGCGTGACAAATCAGTCAAATGACTACTCGTTTTTTGAAATGGATATGTACCTTGAGTCCATCGCATGCCGACCCCTTCTTCCCCTCTTTCCCAAGCTCACCCTCCATACCACGCCGCAGCGCGAATGCAATTCTGTCGCGAGCAGGAAGCAGAACGGTTTCAGGGAGTCGCTGAACCTGGAGTAGCCAAATTGATAACGCGCACGTTTTTCGTGCATTTGGTGTGGGTAACTCGTCGGCCATAGGAATTGCTAGCACATGTGTGAGTATGTCGTGCAGCTGAACATCTGGAGATATTTGAGCGGGTCACAGCAAGTTCGTATTGCTAGGACGTACCATCAAATATTTGATAAAGAGGGTGTAAAGTGAATATAGCGCTGAGCAGTCGGAGAACAGCATGAGTCGTTGTGCAAAGGTCTCGGGCAAATTTGATTTGAGACGCTGACATGCCCCGCTTCTTTTTCCTAGGGCTCTGCTTTGGAGAAGGCAACAGAGAGCACGCTTCGTCGTCCTCGCACACTTCCTCACAGTCCACGGGAACCTCGTCTTCGGGAGCTTGATCCCATTTAGGCTGGATGAGTGCCCTACCGAGATCGCGACAGACGGCCTGGGTGAACGCGTGTGTATTCTTGCGGAGGGGCTGGAAGAGGGGCCAAGACGCATCCATATCCGTTGAGCTCGCGAGTGCTACCCGTAAGCGGGCGTGCAGGATGGAATAGGCTTCAATGAGGTCGCGAAGGGTAGAGTCGGGTGAGATTATTTGCTGGACCGGCCTAGAGAGATAGGTGAGATCAACAAGAGGATCTTCGGGTTCTGGAGTGATCTCTCTCTGGTCCTCTTCAGGTGGCAGGAGGCAGGGATGGTCACGCTTTTTCAGGATGGACCTTGCGGGTCGTTCCAGGCACGATCGAAGCGGAAGAGGAGAAGACAATGTAGAGGTGTGGGAGAGGATATAGTACTGGTTTTGTTGGGCCCAGGCAACACGAGACCCAGGCAAGCGGATTTCCTGGTCACGGTGGTGAGAGGTAGCGGGGGGAGTGAGGAGAGACATGAGGATGCACGGCGGCGACGACGAAAAGGTGGTCGTCGTCGTCGTGGTTCGGGAACAAGACACGAAAGGACGAGCCGGGACTAAATACGCAAATAATTCCCGCCATTAAACGCGCTAGTTTACGCGTCGCGTTCAATGTTTGCTGTCATTTACAAGAGGTGATCACGTGATCGCGCTTGATCCGTGCCAAATTTTTGGTTACTACAACGTACGATGTCACTGGCAGGCTGTCGCTGTCCGATGCGTCCAGCGACTGTCGTATCTCTGTTTCGCACTGGCTGCGACACGACAACATGTCACCAGCGCGTACAAATACGCGCCTCTGCGACCGCAGCCTCACCCCAACTTTTCACCCCCAATCATGATCTGGGCCACCCGCACCATTACTACTAGCTTGCTTGCACTCGCAGCCTCCCTGTCCCTTTCCGAGGCTACACAGCTCGATGTCTGGGCCCCGAAGATCTGTTACCCGAACGAGTATACTGTTTGGCAAGCAGGCGTGCGCCATAATGTCACCTGGTATGTGAACACATTTTTATGTCCCATGCTCGCTTATATCATGCTCTCTGCAGGGAAACCAACGACCAACCTGCCCAAATTACCAATAATACCGGTACTATATATTTCGTTACAAACGGTCTTATCGATTACAGTACGTCTCTGAACCAGATTACCTGGCATCACCACTCAGCAGCCTTCCAGAACGTAAGCTGGCCAGTGGTTTCAACCTGACAGATGCGCGAGTAGAGATCACTGTCCCTGATGTCGAGGACGGAGAATACCAAGTCGTCCGTAAGTCACCCCGCATGAGCGATACTATCGCACCTGACTCGCTCCTAAAAGTGATGGGTGATTCTGGCGACCTTAGCCAAAAGTTCAAGATCGTGCATAAAGGCTAGCGATACCTCTGACGCTCAACGCACAATCACGCTGCGCTGCATATGCACAGCACATTGATTTCAATCTTTCGTTACTTTGCGAGCTCGCTGGCGGTGTTTCGTGTACATTCAAATATTCAACCACGGCTTGCCTACATTTTTGGATAATAAATCTGTTTTACCTTTTCATAAATAAAGTGGGCCTTCCTTTAGACCAGTCGGTGCAAAAGAAGAACATGGTCCGTCGACCACGTCCCGCTCACAGTCCAATGACGCTCCGTCATGAAAATGGTCAGCAGCTTGCTAAACAAGCTCGACCAAAAGCCATCGATTTCTTGTCGGATTCAGATGGAGCTGAACGTGCACATCCCACCACAGCGCGTCGTCAGAGAGTGCACGACGACGACGACGACACCAGCGTAGACCCGGGTACAGACGAAGAAGACATCGATGCCCCACGGGTTGCTCAATGGATCGACGACGTAGATCTCGAGCTGCAAGAGCCAGCAGATGGTGCCTCAGACTCCGAGCAAGTCGACTCGGACGACAACGACCACAGTGAAAACGAAGCAGGGCCTTCACAGAGATTGGTGAGCGTCTTCATGTGTGATACAGCCTCCACGCCTCGCTCTGACCCGTACATGATTCCCCGAAGCGATTCCTCCAAGATGGTCCGTATGTCTGCTGCGGTGCGGTTCGTACGGCCATGCTCATGACGTCCTCTTAGACCTGTCTACGCTGCCTCTCGGTACGCTTCGGAGCGCTCAACGTTCTCTCGCCCGGGTACAAGCACTCAGCGACACCGAGTCAGATTCCGAAAAGCAATCAGAGGACAATGTCAGCGCCTCGGAGGAGGACGATTCATCCCTTCACCCAACCAAAGCCAGGCGCGAGGAAAGCCCGAATCGACCGTCCAAGGGCCCAGCCAAACGGGCGAACAAGCACGCGTAAGCACACTCCTCGTTACACTGCCATGTTCGATTCACGCACGTATCCAATTCACCAGACCTATGGAGATTACCTCCAAGCGTCCGGTGAGCCGCCGCCGGCTCGTCGTTGACGACAAGCTACCAGTACGCGTTTCAAATGCATGTGGGTCATGCTCATTTTCATTTTCATTGTGTATCGCCAGAAACCAAGGGACCCGCGTTTCATGCATGCAACCGGTCGTTACGATCCGTCCAGGTTCAAACAACAATATGAGTTCTTGTCAGGTATACGCCGTGATGACCTGGCAACGCTCCGTGGACACGTCAAGCGTGCGCGCAAGCTTCTCGCAACTTCTCCCTCGCATCTGAGGGCGGGACGTGAGGAAGAAGTGAAACGTCTCGAACTTGCGACAAAAAGGGTCGAGAGCACTGTCAACGTAGACAATAGGGAACGTATCGAATCCAAGGCACTGCAGTCCGCCAAGCAGACAGAAAAGGAAAAGAGAAAGCAGGGGAAAGCCGAGTGGTGGATAAACCGGTGTAAGATCACCACACAGCTTTAATCTTGTCTGGCGTTTACATTGTCTTTGACGTCCACAGCGGCAAAGAAACAACTCCTATCCAAAGCACGTCTCGATGCTATCGCATCAGATGGTGGAAAGCGAGCGGTGAAGAAAGCGATAGAGAAAAAGCAAAAGAAGGTTCACCAGAAAGAGAAAAAAATGCGCCCTTTTCCCCGGAGCGAAGGAATCGAATGGTCAGATGGCAAGAGAAGACGCCCAGTAGACTCAGCAAGAGGAGCAAAGCGGCGCAAGGTGGACTAGCCTTTGCTTTCAACCATCCCTCCCCTCGTTAGTATCGCGAGCGTCATCGTACAACTTTATTCATGGGGTGGTATTATTCAATGCCTATGGTAATTGGTTCTGTTGGTTACTGCTACTTCAAGTTCTCAATCAGAATGCACCCGTGAGTAAACGCCCCGACAAGATGGAAACCAATGATGGGTATACCAGTAGAGTGAGTGAGAGGAAGATGTCTAAAATAAGGCAAAGAACTAAGTCGTAACAACGGATGAAATGTCCTCTTGTTCGTACAACGGCAGGTAAACGCCAAGATGTATGTGCGCCAAGCGAGAAAGTCGCTCTGCGAGTGACCGTATCTCGTCAGCAAGGGGCTCCATGCCTGAAGCCAAATTCGAAGGTGCGGGAGCCTCGCTTTCGGCAGCCTTGGTGTGACAGTTTAACGAGCCTCTGGGCGGATAGGCAACAGCGAGAACTTGGTTAAACACTGCGTCACGGATTCGGTTCATGAGCATCGTGCCCAATGCCGAGTTCGGCCGTACATGTGTTTCGGACCATCGTTCGGCAAGCTTTAGCATGCGTTCATCGGGGGCGTGGAAATGTGGAGTATAGCCGTCTGCTGGATGTGGACGGCTAGATGAACCAATTTGCGCCTCCTTGGCTCGGAGCGCAACCTGAAGCACGATATCCTGCTTGGTCTTGTTCCATTTCTCGCGGTCGACATCGGGAATTGAAGATTGTTCCACGCCTCCACATTTGAAACACTGCCCGAGATGCGATGATGAGATATCCCTTATCTCTTTTTTGAGTTTGAGGAGCTCAGCATCGCTCACGCGTGACTGATCTCGGGAAACGCAGGGTAGGTCGCCGGTATCCGAGAACACGAGCTGGCGGTACAGCAGCAAAAACATGCACATGGCAGCCGTATCGGCGGCATCGACTGCCAAGACCAGTAGCCGTGCGCTGTCGAGGTAGGTGGTTTCGGGGTACAAGGGCAAGGGGCACATGGCCTGGAAGGCAGTGGATGACGAACACTGCGGCGTTGACGGCGCGGGGGAAGGTGGGTTGAAAACGAGGTCAGTCAGGCCCTTGAGCACGCTGACGTATGTCTTTTGCGTGTGTGAAAGGCTGCTATAATTGAACGACCCAGACGGGAAGGAGGGGTGAGCAATGATGGGTGATGCGAGCAGCTGGCGGTGGGATGACTTGATCCATTCCCGTGTGACATCAAGGGATGAACTCAGTCCTCTGCGGTTTTTGAACGCCTTGAGCTCATACTGACCCGAACTGTCGATGAGAAATGGGCGTAGGGTTTGTAATTGATGGTTGGCAATGTCCTAATCCATCCATGAGCAAGCAAAAAGAAGAAGGAACCAGACGAACGGACGAGTTTCATAAGTTCCAAAATATCAAGACACATTCGCACTGCTCTGACGGCATCCGCTTTACTGCCTCCACCTCCGGGAGCACAGGCTTTTGCAACCTCGACCATAGCATCGACTGCGCGATCACGCATCGGTGCACAGTGGCTCTTCAAAGTCTGGCCGATGACGACGAAGAGCCCAGAGGGATCGAAGAGATTGTGTTGAAGTTCCTGGTGTATGAGCTCCGGGTCAAAAACGGATCGAAGATGCGCAGCTTGAGCAGCGTGCCTCTCGATCTGAGCTTGAAAGGTAGATGGATTAGCGTAGGTGTCTGAGATACTTGTCAAAGGCTGGATGACGAAGAGGAGAACTTCCAGGAATTCAGTTAGAAGTAAGCGGATGCGCGAGGGCATCCGGAGAGTGAGAACACGGCGGGAGGTCGAGTACGTTAGGACAGGGTTCTGGGATGGGAGGGGCACGCGACGACAGACGCAGACGCAGTCGGACGGTCTCCATTGCATGTCAAAGGAGATGCAGGTGCATCCGCTTTCGAGTTCCTGTGCGACGGCACGCCAGTACTTGTCCGAGAGCTCGCGCTTTTTCCGACCTGAGGTAGGTCTGAACTGCAAGCCGGCATCGAAGAGGAGGTCGTGGCCTAACGGAGATGAATGAGCGGAGCTATAATGGGCACGAAGGAGCAGAGACGTACGAAGCTGTGGATTGCGCAGGATGGCACTGAGATCCAACTCCTTGAGCGTCTGTCGATTAATCAACGGATGTAGGGACGGGATATGTGGGGAGGCGAGATCTATGTGCGGAAATGGCGGTTGCAAGTTGCCTGCGGACGGAAGATGGGGCTCGATCCTGAGAACAGGCGGCTGTGGAGAAGACGGGGATGGGGAGAGAGGGTCGCGGTGGTCCGGTCTTCTGCGGGAACGCCGAGTAGGCGTGGGTGGCAGGGACGCCCGAGAGGAGAGGTGTCTGTCGGGTGTGCGGGGGTGTGTCTTGGTGTCGATCCGTGGCCGCTTGTGAAAACGGGCATGGACAGAATCGGTGTTGAGCGGGGACACGGGCGGGGAGTCGGTCGGGGAATGTTCAGAGGGCCAGACGGCGGTGTCGGTGGAGAGCCAAGGGCTGCTGGGTGGTTGTCTTGGTGCATGGGAAGGCTGGTGGGGAGAGGAAGGGCGGTCGACTAGGATGGGATCGGAGGGGGACTGTGCGGATTGGGAGATCGGACGCTGGGCATCCTCGTCTGTGTCTGCCTTTCGTTTTCTGCAGTTTATCTCCTGGAGAGGGTGGCCAAGGTCGCCCATGTAGGTAGGGAGGGATTGTGGGGGCGGGTTGAGCTCGAGATAAAAAAAGAGAAAGGTGCGTCGTGTGGAGGGGTGGATATATAAATGCCGTAGAAGATTTTTGTGAGACTCAGGGCGAACGCATGGGATCAGACACGACGAAACAGAGCTGGCAGGGTGACCAGTGAACGACTCGGGCCCTGGTTGCCTGGCAGATACCTGCTGGTGGTGTTGACGGAAGGAGGTCAAAGCGGGTAACAACCTGGCAGGCTGCCACGCTGTCCGGCTGTGAAAATGAGGATCGGGAGAGTGTTACGCTCTTTGGCAGTCCATTTCAACATCGATGGAGCAAGACCGCCAAATTCGCTACGAAACGTGTCCACACACACGTTCACCCTCCGCGGTCTCAAACGTCAAAAACTCTTTGCACTCCTCTTATCGATCCAGATAAACTCCATTCAGACACGGTCCTGTTTATCTACCCATCGATCAGCTGCACCTCCTCCTGCACCTCCTCTTTCTTCGTCGGCTTCCGTCCATAAAACTCCGCAATAATCTTCGGGTTGATGCGGTTCAGCTGTTCCTTCGGGAAGATGCGCAACAACGTCCACGCCAATTCCAGCGAATCAAAGATGGTCCGTGACTCGTACGGTCCTGCTCGCGTCACGTGAACAACCCCGCACATAAATCGCAGTCTTCCTCACCTTGTCCGACGAATTGCCGTTCAAACTTGTCCAGAAATTCCAACGCTAGCTTGTCCTCGGCCGACAACGCCTCCTCCCCGACCACCGCTTTCATTGCAGCCGCGTCTCGCCCTATCGCGTATTTGGCATACTACATACACGTGCGTTCGTGAATAAACAAAGGGAAATCAAGGCACCACACACCAGCTGGTTGGATACGTCACCATGGTCTTTCCTCGTGAGTTCCTCGCCGATCGCACTCTTCATCAGCCGCGAAAGTGATGGCAGCACATTAATGGGGGGATATATTTGTCTGTTGTGCAATTGACGATCGACGAATATCTGCCCTTCGGTAATGTACCCTGTCAGGTCAGGAATGGGGTGCGTTATGTCTGCATGATCGATTTCAGCCAGCGGAGTTTGGGAATGGTGGTA
Organism: Boletus barrowsii; assembly: GCA_038088775.1. Taxonomy (NCBI): domain Eukaryota; kingdom Fungi; phylum Basidiomycota; class Agaricomycetes; order Boletales; family Boletaceae; genus Boletus; species Boletus barrowsii. Next base: position 16,604 of record JBBPJP010000121.1, read on the forward strand.
GAGAAGCACCGTCATTCGGCATCGTGAGGATGGGAATTTGAGTAATCGAACCGTTCCGCCCCTCCACACGACCAGCACGTTCGTAAATTGTCGACAAGTCCGTGTACATGTATCCCGGGTACCCTCGACGCCCCGGTACTTCTTCACGGGCTGCCGATACCTGTCATCGTGAATTGAGTAGACCAATACGACCATTAGTCCTCCGAATCAAAAACGCACTTCACGCAGGGCATCTGCGTACGACGACATGTCAGTCAATATGACCAACACATGTTTCTCCAATTGGTACGCATAGTATTCAGCAGTCGTCAACGCAAGTCGTGGCGTGATGATACGCTCAATGGTCGGATCGTTGGCCAGGTTAAGGAACAGCGTCACCCGATCAAGACTTCCATTGGATTCAAAGTCCTCCTTGAAAAACCGTGCCGTTTCCATGTTGACACCCATAGCGGCGAACACCACCGAAAAGTTGTCTTCGTGACCATCGAGCACATCTTTCGTGGGACGTTTCACTAAACCAGCTTGACGTACAATTTGCGCAGCAATCTGACGTGAGTGTCAGAGATAGGCATAAAGAACCCAGCGTTATGGTTACCTCGTTGTGTGGTAGACCTGCAGCTGAGAAGATGGGGATCTTTTGTCCGCGGGCAATGGAGTTCATAGTGTCGATGGTCGAAATCCCAGTTTGTATCATCTCCTCAGGGTATATCCGAGAATACGGGTTGATCGGTGAGCCTGAACTAAACCTTGTAAAGGAGGCGGGAGACACGATAATGGCGAAATGAACAGACCGTTAATGTCAAGGTAATCTTCGGCAAAGACTTTGGGGCCTTGATCAATGGGGTTTCCGGAACCGTTGAAGATGCGACCCAACATGTCTTCGGCGACGGGGAGTTTCATGCTGCTACCCGTAAATTCGACATGAGTAGCTTTGACGTCTACCCCTGATGTGCCCTCAAAGACTTGCACGATCGCTTTTGTCCCTTGAACCTCGAGGACTTGACCTCCTCTCTTGGAACCGTCCGGGAGGGTCAACTGCACGATCTCGTTGTACGAAGGGAACTGATCCGGAGTTTAGCACGTTATCGCGTCGAGGCATCTCGTGGGCTCTACCTTGACGTTGTCGAGTACAACAAGCGGCCTGCGGAGTGATCAATTAAAGATACACGACTACGTTTTAATTTGGATTTTACCCGTTGATGGCAGATACGGTGCGATAATCTGGAGAAACGGTGTGGAACCACGACAGGAACGGACACATTACAGGAGACATACCGAGATGAGGTTGCACGCGATATTCGCGTGTCACCGCAGCGGCGTTGATTGCAGCTAATTCATTATCACTAATGCGAGGGTCGACGACCATGACTGGACTGATGTTCTTGTCCAAAAGGTGTGTGCTGGACGTTCTTGGGTTGAGCACGCAGCCGATATTCCCACGCCCGAAATGGCTAGCCTTCTGCTCAGGGTACGCTACGTTCGTCGAATTATATTACAACGCGTTCATTCCTGACGCAAGTGCATCCACAAGGCCTCGTGCCACGTCCTTCACCTTGTCCACATCCCCAGACGACCTGAAACACGCATTCAGCTCCACATTCCACAATTTACTCAATCGATGACTCATACCATTCCGTTTCGAGAAGAATCTCCTCGACTTGCTCGTCCGGTTCCCAACCTAGATCCTTGCTTTGCAGCACAATGTATAAATACTCGGCAGTGCTCGATCGAACCTGAGTAGGCACATACATAATTCAGTGTCCCTCCTCCCTGACGATCGGGAAAGATACATACTCTGGGGTAAGGATGGGCAAGGAACTCAACGATTTTGGATAAGCACGTTTTCGCAACCGAAGGAAGCGTCAAGAGGTTGATAACTCTGCAGCACCGTCATTTTGACAGCTCACTTCGGCACAACCCGCATTAATGAAATTGTGACTTACACCTTCATTGACTCCTGAAGCCTTTGGATGTTCTTGACACGAAACACGTTTTTGCAGGAAAGTGACAACAAGGCTTCGATACTACACAATGTCAGCTAGCACACACACGCCACCGGAATGCAGCCTGCTTACCATGCGGCACCCCTCTCAGATTCCGAGAGAGACAGCAAGGCGTTCTCCTCAAACAACAAATTGAATGTCTGCAGGACTGGTATTACGACATTGTTGGAAGTCAGGTTTGATTCGGCCAAGCCGATGAGGTCGCTTGCAAATTCCGAAAGGTTGTATCCCGCCTCAGAGTCACCGGTCAGGGGTAATGTTTTCGTATAATTAGCGAGACTCGATGATGCAGGACGTTGCTAAGCCAATAAGATGTGAGCCTGCTGTCGACACCCACAACAGCGGAGAGCAACATACTGTGCTGCCCGTCCTCGTGGCGACACTCATCACCAAGCCCCTTAACAGTGATCTCCGATACTCGGGAATCTGCAGGATCTTGACAGCCTTTGGAAACAACCACCCACCATCACTCCAGCTATTGTTGTCATTGCCGCCCTCTCTGAACCATATTATTCACCGAACATATCTGCTCTTTCAGGAATGTACTCACGCAAAAAATAACTCCTTCACTACATCGATATTTTTCACCCTCCATCTTCCTGCATGTTCCGTAACAGGGAGGGGGAGCTGCACGATGCGCAAAAAACATTCTCCGGAAATCCGGCGGACATTATCGAGCCGTTCTACACCCTGTCGAAGAATACGTCCGATGGCAGCGTGATATCTGTGTGGAGGTAAAAAGGAAGGAAAATCCGGTAGGTTACCAGAAATGCGGAAGAGATCTTCGATGACCGAACTCAAGCCGCGGATACATGCGATACGTATCCACGACCCCACGTCCCCACGCTCGTCCGTAGTGTAGTCCTCCAGCCCATTGTCCAAAGCATCAAATATAGCGCACACCTGGCTTGATCGGAAATCTATACCTGGTTGTAAGACATGGAGCATTCCCACATCAGGAGTGGAACATACGTTCCACCAGCCTCGGCGTTATGTTTGCGAAGATCTTTGGGATTGCGAGGTAACAGTTTCTGCGCGCCTCAACATTTACCATTCTGGCTGCAGACTGTAATCACCGGTTAATGAGCGTGACACGCGGAGACTGTGGATGCAATCCAATTCCTCACCTCCGAACTGATGCTTTCCAGCAAGCAGTCAACCGCGTCAGGGAGAACACGAGGGTGTGCATCGTAGTCGAGGACGCCTAACACATGCCCCAAACTCTGCTGTAATGATGGGGACCCTTGTCTGAATTCCTTGATCAATGTGCAGGGGAGTCATCTAAACTCAGTATACGCCGCACAATACATGCTCGCCATGCAAGAAACTTATCTTTGCACCAGCAGGGAACAATCCATGAGTGAACTCATCGTGGCCATCGCGGTTGCAGCCGCCTCCTGCGCATTATTACCCCTGTGGCGAAGCCCTTGATCAACGATGTGACACCAGTCTGGGACGGGTGATTGGTCTTGGGTCTGCTGTGTTTCCTTTTGGGTAATACTGACAGCAATGAGTCTGCAAGTTGCACTGAGCACTTGTTCGTTCCGGGGCGAAAGGATAACATCCTTTGGGACGCATCTGATGAGACTGAAAATCTTGTCCAGGATGTTGCGGTAAGCAAGCGTGGCATCAGACTACAATTTGACTGACCTCCCGCCTCTTCTCATCCCCTTCGGGACCAAATCGTAGTCGATAAGCATCAGCGACTTCTGCAAGTGCCAACATTGCACCATGAATGTCCGACGTATCCACGGAACGTAGTAGTGGTGTCTAGCCCAGTCCGGGTTCAGCACCGTCGGTAACTTGAAAATCGCAATTTACCAATCGCAATACGCACGCCGATCCCAACGATGCGAGCTCGATCTCACATATTAGCCTCAAGGACTTGGCACCCAACTGCCTCATCATAATGTCCCAGTGACGCAGGGTAATCGAAATCAGGTGGTTTATGAGACTTGATCGGTATTCCAAATGCCTACCACACAAGTAGTCAAAATAGGAAGATGATGAAGCTCAGCGAAAGGCCAACTTACTCAGCTACTTGTGGAGCGGCAGTAAGGAACGCGTTGCGCCGTATGCTCACAGAGTAAAAGTCCGTTTTACGGAGCACGTCGATACCATGAGCGAACAAACCCTGAACCCGTAAGAAAATGGTCAGAGTGCTGAAGTAGGTGGGAAACATGACAGCGCCGCACCATCCTGCCCACATGTTCTTGGAATGCGGCACTTGTGGCCCTGCGGATGGATACATCACGATCGAAAAGAGAAACACAAGCAAGGCTTTGTGCTAGCCCGGAGGCGTGCGGGGAGAAGTTGGATACGTCCTGAGCCCTTGCCAAGGCCCAGATGACGTAGGCTGCAGCATCTCTCACGTTGGAACCGATTGAATGCGCACCCTTACGAATGTCAAAGTAAAGGGCCTGTTCGGTGTCAAAATAAAATTCTGCATCCCATGGAGGCTCGTGCCCTTGCCTTGGATAACCAATTGAGCAACTGTGGCAATAATGATGATTGCACGAGGCCTCTGCGTGCCATCTCGGCCGTCGCCAGACATGCACCATGCCATGTTGCCTCGGCGACAGATGACATGTCACTGATGGGAGCACCCGCAATGCTGTGTATGGAAAATAAGTTTAATGTCGTCTCAAGGACTTGCGATGAGAAGTCAGTTGGTAGACGCTCCGCCAGCCTACCAACACCTTTGGCTGCTGACCATCGTACCACGGTATCCTGTCAAAAGACATTTTTTATTTGGAGATAAGAGGTCACGGGTGTGAACTACCTTGTCTTGCAGAGAGCTGAATAGTGCTTGTAGGATGGTTTCGATTTCTTCCGGAACGTCAATGTCGTCATCATCGTCGTCTATTTGAATTTCCTCCCAAGCTTCCGTTATCTGCAACGCGCGAACTGGTGAAATGTCTCAGGCCATGCTTTCCCTGCATCCAAGATCACACTCGCCGTTGATCCTGGATTTTTTGGTTTTAGGAGGGATCAATCGGAGAGCCGTCCTTGATAAAAGTTTTGCCCGGTATTTGCGAACCAGAGTATTGCTCATCAAAGCCTCGCACTTCCCTATGCTCTCCGATATTTCCATCAGAGTAGAAATGGACGAGCGGGACTCCTCCAAAGCCCCAGATTTGATAAATTCACACAATACTTGTAAGATACCGATAGCCTGCCCTAATCAGGCCATGCGGATGAGAGCTGTAACACACTTACCGACAGAGATTGTTTCGTGTCCTGCAATACAGAAGTAGACCACGTGAGGAAGGCGGATAGTTGTTGCTTGGCATCCTTTCTATTCATGTCTTAGCACTTCTCCAGAACGATGCGGTGGCACTTACCGCATGTACAGTCGTGAAAGAAGCACTGCTGCACCTTCCCGTTCTAGACCTGCGTTGCCCAGATACTGCTTGCCGGTGGCTTCAAGTACACTAGCCGTTCGTCCTTTGTGGCCGGGTTCATCGAACTGATCTAGATCGAATGGGATCCTGCACACGAGAGAGAGCCACAGTAGAACGACATAACGCAAGGACCATTGAGATGGATGTGCAACAGGACCGGTGGGTAAACGGATAAAGTCAATGGCGATGGTCACGTCCACGATTTCATGAGGGAAGAATCTAGCTGCTCATTCTAAGGACACGAGATTTGTTGCAGAGTGATAGACCAAATAACTGACTGATCGTTTTATATCCTCTAAACTTGATGTAATTGTATAGTAGATCAGCCAGGCGTCCCACTCGGGTCGGCGAGGATATGACGGATAGGTCGGATGTGCACGTTCTGGCATGTGTTCTAAAGCATTCCGCGACGGGAATGACGAGGTCCTCGAGGTAAGGGTCGAGGAGATAAGACTGTTCTTGATACTCGGCTAGCTGTTCGAAGTTTGATTGTTGACGATGAGACATCATCAGTGAGCATACATACAATCATGGAGAGCCTCCGTAAGACATCGTACTCGGCACTATTTTCCTCGCGAGTGGGTTCGACTGTCAAGTCGAGCGCGAGTAATGTATTTTGAAGGGTAACAAATTCATCGCGTCGCTCAAAGGACGCGAACAGCTTTTCTTCATCTGTGGGATCGTCCGACATTACGAGTACGAGATGGCAAGAGTATCACATCGACATTAGGTCAGCGACACGGTCTGGCTTGGACTCCACCACTACCATGCCCCAGCCTAAGCAGAACACTCGCAGTGTAAAGCGAAAAAGACTCGATGACAAGGTACCAGAGGTACTGCATTCTCCGAGTTACCACTACCGTTTCTCTCACAATTCTAACGATACCATCAGGAAAACAAAGAGGTCAAGCTGCGCCGAAAATTGGCACGTCTTTCGCGCGGATTTCTAAAAGAATCACCGGACCAATGCTGTCCATTCTCAAGCATCATACTCTTAGGGAACTTCGAAAGGTCGCCAAGAAGGCAAGGACGTTCGAGACGCAAAGGAGTTTGAAGAAACTCAAAGAAGCTCGGTGAATGGTGTGAGCTTGGCGTTGCCATTGTGAAAACTGACGACTCTTCCGATCTAGGCACAAGGATCCAGAGAGCGATGTGACAAGGGACCTGGAAGCTCAAATGGACATATTGAAGGTGGGTGAGATGAAGACCTGGGTTTGACATGACCCGGAATTTAACACGCAAATCGTAGCACCTCAACTACGACCAACTTGCCCAATTAGCGCTCATGAGTAAACTCAAAAAGGATAAGATGCTCTCTACGAATCCAAGAATCCAAGCTGTTACGGGAGAACTGGCCTCGAATCTGCTTTCACCCGGGGCGCCAGGGACTCCGGCGGCTAAAGTACAAAGCCGCATATTGAGTTCCAGAGACCTTGCATCAGAGGTAACATCGATCGCGGAAGCTCTGAGAACATTCCTGCACCCTGCCGCGGGATTGGAAGGCATCGGGAAAGCTACAAACAGTTCCCATGTGTCACCAAGTACTTCGAAGAGGAGGAGGACTGGGATAGGTCATGAGGAAGATGCATTCTCGTCCTCCAGGGGCAATGCGATAGATTCTTTCGGCGGAGGGACCAACGAAGAATATGAAAATACAAGTGGTGATAAAGCGGTGAGAGAAGCGGATGATGATTGGGAATTCGGTACTGTTGAAACTCCTTCAGAGTCAGATGACTCGGTGGCGGGAGCTGCAGATGATCACTCCACTCATTCTCCGTCAGAGGATGCCCTTAAGAGCACAATATACAGGGCCCACGGATCCAGGGGCCAATCCGATTTTTTTCCATCCCTTTCGGTTGGTTTTACTCGAGGTGATTCGGGCAGCGAATTTAGCGATAGTGAAGCGAAGTTTGTCGACGGAATCAAGAAGAATCGTCGTGGTCAACGAGCACGCAGGGCGTAAGCAAATACTTCTTGACGGTGTTCCTCTCTAATTCCCGCAATTAGGATATGGGAGAAAAAGTTTGGGAAAAATGCCAATCATATCAAGAAACAGCAACAACATACGGAGCGCCGCCAATCCGGCTCCGTCCCGGTTGATCGGCGATCTGGGAAGGGAAATCCATCCTCACGACCTTGTCGCACGCCAATACGGCCTAGTACACCAACTTACGGTCATGTAAAAGTGCGCAGACCGACTTCGAGAAGGTCCGAAGGTGTGGAAAACTTGGATTCGACTGGAGGACAGTCGGAACGTATCCAACACAAAGGCGATCTTCGGGGAAAGCAGGGGGAACCACCGCTACACCCGTCATGGGAGGCTAAAAGGAAACAAAAGTCGGCCGGTATCGTGCCCTCACAGGGAACGAAGATCGTTTTCTCTGGATCGTAGCAACGACCATCATAGACAGCTTTTCCATTCAGATTCATTCGTATGAGTTTGTACACTGTGTAAATTCTGTATGGCGCATAATTGGCACGGTCGAGGTGCAGAGACCAAGGACGCGTGCATACATTGGATGTCAGATAGGAAAGGTGGCATATAACTTGATGGCTAAATCGAACAGCACTTTATGTTGATGCCGATGGAACGTGAGCAAGAAGCGGACTAGGTCTTGCGAATAGTACAGCTGTGCTTTTTACCCCCTTGCAATCTGCATGCACGAGAGCACCACGTCTCATCACAACGAGGACATCTGGGAAAGTTTGTCCCTGCTTTCCTGCATGTGAAACATATAGTCCTACAAGAAAGTTTCGAACCCCTTTCTACAGCTTCGAGAACGGGGTGAAGTTTGGCGGGATTGTCATCATTGGATAGGGATGGGGAAGGGGAAGGGAGGGATGTGGAGCCCCAGCCGAAATCAGCCATCAATGTGCGGCTGATAGACGGGCTCCGACTGGAACCCGAAGCGGAATGAACGAATGAAAGTGGTGAATCGGGGGGACTATCGTTGTCAGAGTCAATATCGCGCTGCATGCCACGGCAGATGCCGAGAACCGGGATATCCAGGCGTAGGTGAGTCCGGAGCCAAAGTGCGGCAGGGACGGTAGTTGTGAATGATCCATAGACATTAGTATGGCCTTCTGTGGGCTCTGCCAGTGGAGAGCATTGATTCATTCTGGGGTAAATGGAGGCGATAGAGGATTGGGATATTGTCGAAGAACGTGAAGTGCTCCACCCGCGAGTTCTGCGTCCTGTCATGGGAACAAGGGAGATCCGAGCTGGGAAACGACATGAAGGGAAGATGCGGGGGACATGAAAACCAACTCACTTGATTCAACGGGATTTAAAAAATGGTTTAGGGAGGGATAGTCCATCTACCAACTGGATGGGGGGATGAGCGTGCAGGAAGAGGTGCATACAAGCACACCGTACCGGTAGGGACGATCACGCGGGCGCTGCAAGAGATATAAAAGGTGGCACACGACACGTTATATAGAGAGTCGTAATTGCAAAAAAGCTAAAATTGAGGAGGCGATAGTACGCGGAGAGCTTGTTCCCGGTACACCGTCTGCGAGGATCAGTACGGGGTGGTTGAAACATGATGGCCAGTGATTTAATTCACTGCTACTCGATCGTACTTGGACCAAGCTTGTGGCGAGCGATTAAAAAGACAAACAAGACAAAATAGGACTGGACTGGGCTCGCCCTGCGGAGACGACGACAAGAGACGCATACACGCACCCCACGTTGGAACGCATACAAGCACCTCCGCATACGTCCATCCTCGTTCGCTCCTTAACCCCCACCGCGTCCCACCATCTTGGCACCGCTCTTTACGTCTTAACGAGGCATGGTGAGCACATCAGCTTTCATATTCGCCCCATCTACGCCCCCCATTCACTCTCGCTCGTCTTCTTTCAGGGCCAGACGCTCTCATCACCCGGTCAGTGTCCCCCCTCTTTCCCCACGTCCTTGCTCGATCCCTTCCACTTATCGGACCTCCGTGTAGCTACCGAAAAGAAATCCGAGTCTGGCGAAGATGATCGCTTTCTCTTCGCAGTTTCAGAGATGCAGGGATGGAGGATCAGTGCGTCTACTCAGATTTTTCGCCCTTTCTTGCTCACGATGCAATCATTTGTCTTCCGCATCCAGCCATGGAGGATGCTCACGCGGCTGTACTAACCTTGAAAGAAGGCACTAAAGAAAAAAACTCATTTTTTGGCGTGTACGATGGTCATGGCGGTAACATCATCTTTTCTTTTTCGTCTTCGCTCTCACTCCTCACTCACAGGCAGCACCGTCGCAAAATTTGCCGGAAAAAACGTCCACAAGCGCCTTCTCACCGAAGAAGCTTACCGCAAGAAACGCTACGATGAGGCGATGAAAAGGGCCTTTTTGGGAACCGACGAGGATCTTCTTGCCGGTACCTCTTCCCTTCATCTTTTGATAAGCGTGGCCTGACATCATTTCCCAAAGACCCGTCCCACACGCGCGATCCGTCTGGATGCACAGCCGTCGCTGCCCTGTTAACTCATGATAAGAAAATCTATGTCGTAAGTCGTGCCTTCGATCGCTCCTCGTAAATACCCTTAACACTCTTTAGGCTAATGCTGGCGACTCGCGGTCGGTTCTCAGCATCAAAGGGGAAGTCAAACCTTTGAGCTTCGATCATAAACCCTCAAACGAAAGTATGTTCTACGCTCCCTTTTAACCATTCTTCAGCCAACACTCATGTACAGCCGAGCGAGCTCGTATCGTTGGTGCGGGCGGATATATTGAATACGGACGTGTAAACGGTGTGTGTTTCCGGTTCTTCTTGTTTATGTACCTTACGTGTATCCTTAAGGAAACCTTGCGTTGTCAAGAGCGCTAGGTGATTTCGAATTCAAGAAGAACTACTCCTTGATTCCCCAGAAGCAAGTCATCACCTCCGATCCTGACGTCACCATGCATGAAATATCAAATGAAGACGAGTTCCTCGTGCTCGCTTGCGACGGTTCGTCCGTTTCATGTATCCGCGACATACACTCATGTTGGTTCCGTCGCGGCAGGTATCTGGGATTGTCTGACTTCTCAGCAAGTCGTTGATGTCATCCGTCTCAAAATCTCCGAGGGGAAAGAACTCAGCGAAATAAGCGAGGCAATCTGCGAGCACTGTCTTGCCCCTGATACATCCTCAGGGACTGGTATAGGTTGCGATAATATGACAGTCCTCATCGTTGCAATTCTCAATGGCAAGACAAAGCAAGAGTGGTACGATTGGATCACTGATCGCGTAAAAACTGGCTACGGTTTTCGTACACCCGACACCATCCCACAGATCTACTCCTCTGCCCGGCTCATGGCGTACAAGGCGCGACGAGAGGCTCAAGAGGAACGTGAGCGGCTACGGGGTCAACGAGGTGACGATTTCAATGCACCACCGGCATTGTTTGGATCTACCGCATTCTCCGGTTTTGCTCGTGTCCTGGGGAGTACCGGCGGAATCTCCTTCAACCCAACTACTGGGATAATGACTGATAACGGGACTCGGCTCATGTTTGCCACTGCGGATGACGAAGAAGACGATGACATGGAGACAGAAACTGCCCGGTCGTTCTTCGGTGATTTTGGTCTTGGGCGATCAGTGGACCCTGCTGCATCTTTGCGAGATCGCTTGGCTGCATATGAGAAGGACGTGAAGGATGATGGCCTTGATGACGAGTTGGGTGAATCTGGCTCAGGGCTAGTGGAGATTGATGGTGAAGACGTTGATGGCCCGTTCAGCCAAATCAACGGTGACGTACCCAAGCCTCCGCTCGATTCAGTCTCCCATGCAGAAGAACAATCCGTGTTGTCTGGGGCACCTCCCGTTCCACAGCCCGAGTTGAACGGTGGCGTTCTACCGGCTCGTCAACTGCAATCGCAACCGTTGGGAGACGAACCTGATCCAGTCATCAAAGCCGAGGGGCTGATGGACACCAGCGAAGATCCGCTGGTAGCATAATAACCCCACCACTCTTGTTCTCCCACCTCCATCCATAATTCTCATCCCATGTGTCGCACCTGGCCTGTCATGGGTCGTCTCAAGTCTTGATTTGGGTCTTAGTGCGCTGCGGTCTCAATATCTATTGGTTTTGTAACCACTGCTGTCATCACCAACCAATTTTCTAAGTCTTTCTAGCTTCAGCTGTAGCATCTGTAGCAAATGATCGTTCATGATTACCCTCATAATGGTCACGATTCCCTTCACTCTAGCGTTCCGAACCTCGATAACATACATCTTATACTTCCTTACAGGTTGTACACTGTACTAGTGGTTCATATATAGCTGCTTGGAAATTCTCCTCTTGATTCACTGCCTCAACGAACATTGCGCAGGATAACAAGCTCGTTCTCGCAAAGACATATGATTGAATTTCCAATCTCGTTACCCGAGGTCACGGCGCCAATTCCCAGAAGAGAGCCGCCGTCACCCCGTCCAACGGTCAGCACGCTCTGTTTCGCCCACAATTCCTTTGGGCTGGAGCTGCGGTATACGTAAACATTGCCTCCCCGATCTTGCGTCCCATTTTCAAACGCAAAGATCATGTCGGATGCATGATATGTGAACCGGGTGTCACGTTTCGACGCCAGGACAAAAGCAAGGGCAGAGAACGTGTTTTCGTGTTTCCACTGGGGCACACCTCCATGGACCGGGTCGTCAGAAAGCACGTGTCGCGTGCCATCGAGTCCGTTTTTGACCACCAAACTCAAATGGCACATCTCCGTACCCGGAAGAGGCGTGGAGAGAACATTGAGTGCGGAATCCCGTGTTTCAGCAGACCACGCTGGAGACGACCCGTCCTCGCCTACCCAAGTGATAAGTGCGAGCCTTCCTACAGAGGAGTCGACCTCCTCGTCCATTTCGCCCTGCGCAAGACTAGGGAGTCCGGATCCGAGACCCAGACCGCTGGCATCTTCCCCTTCTCTCAAAGCTGTAGTATACTTCTCCAGTGTTTCGCGGATGGCGGAGAGTTCGGAAGGGTCAAGTGTCTCTGGGACATCCACGTCGTCTGCTTCTGCACTTGAAGTGCCAGAAGCAGCAAAGACGTGCGACCACTTGGTACCTTCATTTTGTTTGTCCAGATGGATCGAGAGGATACCAAAGTCATGTTCACCCTCGCGGTCCCATGTCCAGAAACTTGTCGAGGGGCGGATACCGTCCCAAAGATGTTTTTCCGAGTAGCGGGGAAAGGTGAAACCCTCCACCACGGAAGGTGTCGTGACGTGGACAGTCAGTGTCTTTTGGGAAAAAGTAACCCCGATCTGTGACGCTGTGGTGCTAGAGGGAAGCGGGAAAGCGACCGTGACAACGTCTGATGTTTGAGTCCAGGAGTAGGGGTAAGGTTTAGTGGGCTGAGGAGAACCCTCGGCATCCAAACTTTCCTCTGGCCGTGGAATCGGTGCTATTTCATCGGGAGATGGATTGTAATGAACTGTGTGCGGATCACCGGTTTTGCGATAGATTGAACTGCCAAGAAGAAAGTACGCATTTCTGGTGCGGTGATATGTCATTAGCATAGGTACGTCTTCCCCACGCCTGTGCCAGAGGATGTCAAGGGCCACAGACTCCACCTGCATTTCGAAAGGAATGGTAAAGCGAGTAGCCCATACGTCGAATTCGTGATATTTCATAGGATGTTTTGCGGATGGGTCAGAGGCGGTACCATAGTTTCTGGAAGACAACAAGGCGACGGCGGTGGTGTCGGAGGTTCTGATGACATTATGCACTCGGAATGGAGTGGAGGACCCTGGCACGGCGCCATCCTTGTCCACCAACTCGAAATTTGCAAGAAGAATGGCAGGCCCAGTGATGGGAATGTCAAGGACATATAAGCTTCCTCGTCCATCACCAATGAAGACGACGGTTTCGTCGAGAAAGGCAGCGGAAGGGTACTCTGGATGTACCAGATCGGCCTGCGGAGAAGCGATGGATATCGGAAGCTCGTACACAGCGGTGAAGGAAGGCTCTGTAGTAGTCTACTCAGGCATAAGTAGGCATCACGAACTGAGGAGAAATTTCTCACATCTCCGACGTCGACGTCGATGACCTGGTGATTTGTGTCGATATATATACCTCTCCCCTTGATTGGGGATAGCGCAAAGTGGTTGTGGGTAATCCGGCTTTGTACCTCCTGGAAAGTAAGAGGAGACTTTCCGTAAGAGGAGGCTTGAGTGATCTTGTATGGGAGATTATAGCGGCGGACTATATCATCCTGGTCGAGGAGAAGAAGCTTATAGCCTTCGAACTTTGGGTTTAGTAGGCTGTGGGTGGGTGTAAACTCTGCCATTTGGAGGAAAAGGTCATAGTCCGCCGGCAAGTGCTAGTCCTACTCTGTCCACCCACCACAACGGGTTACTGTTCCACCCGCCATGACCCGAATATCGATACACCCGTGTTAGTGTGCACAATGGAACCAAGTACACGGTTACTCATTCCCTGGTTCTTGACAGAGTCGGCGCTGGCCGGAAATTCCATGCACAGGGTGGCAGCAAACTTGAACGCCACTACGACACGACCAGACGCTATGTCCCGTATGACGGGTTTTGTCACCTCTTTGCCAACATGTACTAGTACCTGACGAATCTCAAGTGTGCTGAGAAACGAGCCTTGCGCTCGAAAAGGTGTGAGCATGGGGCACAACGAATGTAAGACCAAATGGAGGACGTGCGATGAATGGATGGAACGGAGAATGTAATGTGACAGACGAAATGGCAGGTAAACGGTGCCAAGGAAGTCAGAGCACATCGCTGTAGTTGTTAGCATGCGTGTCATGAGGACACTTCATATATTCCGCCAGACGATAGGTATAACACCTGATATCTTGCTTGCAAGAGGACCTATCTTCTGTTGTTCTTTCGAGAAAAGCAGGCAACCAAAGGACTGGATACTCAGAGAATGGGGATCGTAGAATTATAGTCGTCTGCAAAGCGTTCCATCGGGGAAAGGCATCTATGTGCAAGTAAGAAATGACTGACCAGACAAACATCTGCCCGAGCCTAGTCCGAGTCATGAAAGCGAGTGAAGTTGCACTTCCAGACGCTTGGATCACGGATCTGCATCGTGTTATATTTTGCGCAACCACCTCGTTCGCGCTGTACAATATTGCTATCCACTATGCCATCTCGTCATGCAGCAACACATACTCGCGATTCGATAAGCCAAATTTGATGACTTTCAACGAAGACTCAGGATGAGTGAGGTAAAGGAGAACGCACAACGTACCATCTCCTGCTCGCAATTCGTAAAATCTCGTAGTTGGTATGACTTCGTCATTGACATGGGTGGCATTTGTAGACTCGAGGTCAATAATGAACGGCCTTGCAAGGACGTCAATGAGATGAACAAGCTTCGAGGAAGAAAGACGAACTTGGTGACTGCTTTTATACTGCCGAATTCGTCTTTTTCTTGCACCTGGCGATCTGCAATCCAACGGCCCTCGCTCAACACAAGGGAACGAAGTGACTGTGGTGACTTACGTTGGATGACCGCATGTTGTTTGGAACAAGAAGGGTGGTCGATGGATATATCAGCAACTGTACGGTCCCTCCCCACAAGGTAAGCGCTCTGCCGATGAATGTGAAAGAGTTCTGCCGTAGAAAGTTAAAGACCGCAGCCCCGGTACGCAGATATAAATCACCTGTTTGTTCGCTCCCTTTGAAAACGTACAATCTCCATCCCAGCGTAGGTTTTCTGGCCTCGGGGGGTTCATTGTATTTTAGCACTGTGTTCGTCCCATCTGCTGCGTTGACGGTATTAGTCGCAGCTGCGAGTAGCCCAGATGGATTGAAATTTGGTTTAGCCTTGTCGACTGGGCTTTTGGAGCGGGAAGGAGAGCGGGAGCGATGCCTGGGTGAAGCGGAACGACGTGGTCGTCTTGCATGCTCTCTGCTGCTCTCGCGGTGACGACGGTCGCTGCGCGTTTGATAATCCCTACCCTCGTCGCGCTGTCTCCTACTTTCGCGGTCATGGTCGCCATCTCGTTTCCTGTCCTCTCCCCTCCTCCTGTCGTCGTATTCGCGTCCGTAGGACCGTCGTTCTTCAGAGTTGTCTCTTCTATCTCTTCTCCATTCTCCATCATGTCTTGGGTTTTCTTTCCTTTGGCTGCTGTCATGACGGCGGTCTGGGTGTCCGTACCGATCTCCATTGTCACGTCGCCTCCGCTGATCGTCATTATCACCATTTTCGCGTCTAGAGCTGTTCCCCTTGTTATAGTCACGCGAGTGTGTGGGCATAGCGTTCAGTGATTCTGTTGATGTTGACTTGAACAAATGATATCGTGGGAAGCCGACAGACGAAATACAACGAGTCCAAATGCACAAACGAGTCCGTCCCTTCTTATCCGCAAACAAGAAAAAGTTCATGCATGAATGCGTTTACAAACAATCTTCTCCCTCAGGCAGGCATCTGCCAAAGCGCCGTGTTCGTGCGCGTTGTTGTGCAGTCCTCGGTGGCCCTGCGATCGGATACAACCCGCGAACTTCCCCTTCGTCAACAAAATCTCCAAACTCCAGTCGGAACGGATCGTAGGGGACTCCATAAAAACCAAATGGAATATCCACAGGTGTCTTCACGTTGGTGGTCGTGGAATGGAGACCCTCGTCTGGCAACCTTCCACGGGCTTTGACTGCTAGAGGGGGTGTCGGATCTGGAAACGCGTCCTGTGGAAGGGACGCAGGTGAGGCTGAGGCTGACGTGGTGCTTGGGAAGAGTTCGTAGCTTCCATGCCAGTCGACCATTACCCGCGTTACGCGGCTCGCGCCCCTTGCCCGCCTCCCCTGGTCTCTCTTTGACGCGCCTGAGTCCTGATTCCATGGTGAAGAGACAGAAAGAGTCGCGCGCGGAAGCGCAGAGGCGTCATTCAATCCACGCATGTCTTCGTCGACGACGCCGAAACCGAAAAAGGCGTGGAGGAAGACAAACAAACAGCATATGAACATGAGCATGACGATTCTATCCCAGAGATTTCGAGGGAGTCCGATGTAGCGCGTATGTATCCCGACACCCCGCTTTGACGCCTTCGCGAACGATCGTTTGACTCGACGCTTCAAACCCCTGACGTCTAGTCGCGGTGCTGGCTGGGTAAACGGTGGAGTTCGCATGCCGATGCTATGTGGGAGTTTCCAAGTTGTTTCTGTTGGACGTCCGTGACTTTATAAGCGCACAGAACCCCAAAGTTCCTGATTCATTGCCAATTGCATCAGGCATTCTCCTAGACCAGGTGGACTCCGCGTATTCCAACTTCACATCCGTGTCGGGGCGGATTGGTTCAGCGTCAGACTTCACCCGAGGAAGCCACCTGAATTCCTCGGGTATCGATCGACGGCCTAGATTCGTAAACTACTACCCATGGCAGTGCTGAATAATTTAGGGGAAGGGGGTGTTTCATACAAGATTCATGATCTAACAAGCCCACCCACTTTGCACCTGGATCCATCGCGAGCGAAGCCAGGAGTGACATCGTCCCCTTCTGCCATGGCGTCAACTGCCCGCTTTATGGCTCGAGAGTGACGATCGACTGCGCTCCTACGTGGAATTCAACCTGAAGCGCGCACAGTATTTATTCCGAAACGGCGAATCTTGGTACTAGAGCGTTGTTCTGTATCTTTTTGATCGTGCATGCACCAATCAATCCACCAAACGTTACAGTTTATCTCTGGAGTTCTGCCTTGCGACATAATGCCGATATGCAGAGGATATATTCGGCCCATGGCAAACCAGCAATGGGGACCTCCATTCGCTCCATGGTTCAATTTCCGAAACGTCATGGGCAACTCCCGCGCACTAGACGCAAAGAGATCGGTAATTTTTTGGGTGCTGGAAAAAAACATCATCATGACCTGCTGAGCTCACGTGGTCGTCATCAACCTAGATACCTTAGGATGTAGACGGGGACAGTGCGGTAGTGAGAACAACCTCCACGGGCTACATAGCCCACATAATCATATTACCCAGGTTGTTGGACAGGTACGAGTTGGCCTACTGGTCCCACAATCTGTGCCTCGCTTGATGCGTGGCCTTGTTCCCCCTTTTCCTATCAGGCAGGCTGATTTAGTGCGCAGCAGAGGCTCAGCTATGTCTGTGGTCAAACCTAATCTGCTTCTCCGCAGTGCGAGTAAAGAAACACGAGGCAGTATCTAGTAGCCATATCGGTACATTTGGTGCTTCATCGAGACATCCCCTGCTTTCTCCGACGGGCTTGCGTGTTCTACGTCATTCAACCACGACCTATGACATACAGTATGCCGCTTGTACACATGTCGTTGGAAAGATTGCATAAAACTTACCGATAACACCGCAAGCAGCCCTCCCGCCTGCATTACCAGTTTTGAGGGAGTCTTCATTTCCCCCTCTGCCAAGGTCATCCTCACCCTATAGGAGTATGAGTGTGCGAATAGAAGAGCGGAAAGCCGAAAGTGACCCTACCTCGTGCACGACCACAGCACGGCTAGAACCAATCAGGAGCGCGTTTATTGGCTACTGGTTTCTATCACGATTGAGAATGAACTCGACATACCCGATTATGCTCTTAGGGCCGTTGAGAGAGATCACGTTGTCCGTGAATGAGAAGATTGCTGTTCCGTGCTCGTCGCTGGCGATGTTGCCCAGGTCACCAACATGCCTCGTCAAGTCTGTTCGAGCACCATGAACTTTGTTGAATGGGTTGAAATGAGAGCCCGTGGAGAGACACCCCTGGGTCAGGTCCCCCAGCTCGCTAATATCAAGCTCAAGCAACTGCTTTGTAAACGCGAGTTGACATGGACAACCCACTGAACGTGGAACCCTCGAAGCGAGGAAGGAGCGAGTTTATGGACAGTTCCTGTAACTGTCACAGGGCCATCTTTCGATGATTGTTCAAACGTCACTTCGCCAGCGACGGGCGAGCTTCCTCCTTTGAGCACAACCACAGCCTGTTGGGCATTAAGAATCCTGATTGTTGTCTATGGATGTGCCAACATACCTTCTGAACATGTCCTACTTCAGGCCCTCTGACAACCAGGTAATACAACGCGAAGATGACCGCCGCCGTGACCCCGACGGAGATAAGTACCGGCTTGTTTGACTTTCTATCGCGGTTCATGCTGGTAGTGTTCACGTTTTCACTTATTATAGTCCTGTGAGAATTTAATCATTGATCAAGGCGGCGTTATGACCTGGCTCGAGCTTAATCGGTTCAGCCGCTATCCACGTTCCCAACCTTCTATCAGGCCCGCCACGTCGACAGCAAGCACATATCATAATTGACGGAAGAATAGATATCTATGTACAGAGTGATACCGTTGAACTGATTCAACATGACAAGGAGGGATGCTACTACCGTATACTAGAAGATTACGCAGAAAAGTCAACGTGCAAGCACCTACTAATCAAAACCCTTCAAATGCGTTCGCCACAAAGAACCTACGTTCATATTGCCGTGTTCATATTGAAGTATGGGAAGGCCGTGGCATGCTCTGGCAGACATCGCTTTGGCAGCGACTATCAACGGGCTCGGAGGGATCGAGAAAGGAATGGGACAAAGCGAGGAGATGGAGTCTGGTTGGACACCTTGCTTAGAAAAATAGATACGTCGTGATAAACACGCCGAGCGCTATGATGACAACCACCTGCAGTGGTACACCATCCTGGTGTATGACAGTTTCGCGTTCCACCACTGTCCCCACATCTGTCCCCCCATAGTACGTGCTCGCGCCATCGTCGGAACTAGCCACATATCTTCGTCGGAATTCGGATGGCGGGACAGACTCTGGTGCAATCGATTCAGGTGCTGTAGAGCTCGGGTCTGGCACTGCGGCCAGCAGCACACGCAAGCGCTGTATCTCGGCTTGGGCATCGCTGAGCTTGAGCTCGAGTTCGCGGTTGACTTGAACCGCCGGGGGGGCTGGCGGATAGGGAGGCGGAGAAGAAGGTGGCGACGGTTGGTGAACATTGACATTTACGATACCTACGCCAGGACCACTCGTTGAATGTTGGAATTGAGGAGATTCTTCCCCCGAGTCCTCGCGGTACAGGTTGTCCGTTTCTCGTCGAGCGGGCGTCGCTGGACGCGGCGGGGCGGGGGGTGAAGATATCGAGGAAGACAAGGGTTGTACCCTCTCGCCCTGGAATGAGATTAGCATCAAGCGTCACGCTGGCTGCCCGGACGATCGATACATACTTCAGTACCAAAGCGTCTGGGGACAGGTGCATCTTCATGCCCCTCTTCCTCCTCCTCTTCGACAGTTTGACCCTCTGTTGGGAGATACACGACACGCAGCTTCTGTTGATGTACCTTCCAGTCCTCGCCTGCGCCACCGGGAACATTCCACTAGAAAACATTGAGATGAGAATGGGTGACGAAGCAGAGGGATTCTCACGATATCTTGAAGGTCCTTCATTTCCTTCTCTGGCGTGATGAGTGTACTTTGGATTAGGAACTTGTCCTTGCATTTGGTAGACGACGGGGGTTCTTCCTTCATTGGTTGGAGCATCACTTCAAGGTAAAGTTGAGATATATGAACACCCATGATGCACGGGGCAGTATTACCTGACACCTCGACACTGTCGCCTGGTTCGATTCTACCCGAATTAGGACGCACACAGTAGAGCTGATGGATATCTCAATGACGTTGTGACCTGCGAAGAGAGGGGTATGCGAACCTTTGGTGCTGTTGTTTTGACTTTGAATGCGACTGGGGCCGAATTCTGATTTGAGACCAATAGGACTTTTTTGACGAGTTGGGTGAACGGTCCTGAGGGAAGATGAGCAGGCGTCGAGGGCCGTGATGGGTTGGATACTGACTGTTGAAACCCAACGCATTGTTTGGGACGAGGTGGACGGACATGTTGAAGCGAGGGGGGGATATCTTGAGGAGGGGCGGGTTAACGTTTGACTTTGGAGCGGAGTTGGATCCGGCGTTGGTCTTTATTCTCCCGTGGCGAGGATCACACACGCTCAAATCCTACCAAAACTCGTGTTTAGAGCGTGCTCAACAACACACACGACGCCCGTGCCCGGCTGTGGCCTCCCTCCACGCGCGCTTTCCGAGCGTGACTTGCCACAAAAACGTGTCTTATTGCCCTCTCGATATTTACTATTCATCCAGAAAAAGGTTTCAACGCAGCATGCACAAGCCACAAATCCGCAATCAGCTTGACTCGATCAATCACCTCCTTGAGAGGACCACTCGAGACAGCATCCCAATGTGCCTGGAACACGACGAAATTGTATCGACATTCAGCTCAAGCAAGCGTTGGACCAAGTAGATACTGACCTGTACGGTGTCCCACCCTAGGATACCATGATAAACATTCGGCTTGTCAATGATCAGAGCCCAGCTGTCTCCATGGAACCTGGGCGTCCCCGGAAGCAATTCGTGAAGCTTCCGAACCAGGGGTTCTAATTCAGTTATGCTCTTTCCCTCCTTCAGCGTGAATGTCACGAATTCAGTGATCGGTGCGCCAAGCGCGCCCTTGGTGTCCTCAAACTCGACGTAATTAATAGTCGATTCAGAGCCGAAAGCAGGTCGAGAGTCGGCTTCAATTTTAGGGTAACCAGCTTGCTTAGTAAACGCATCGCAGGCATCTTTCGAGACCCAGTCTATGATGGCGAATGAGGTCTCGATCATTGCTGTGCCGGATAACGAAACGAAATAATACCATTCACCCAGAAAACGACGGTGTCGTCCTCGGTCTCGTATCCAACGTAAGATCTTTGCATTGGAACACGTTGACTGATAAGCGATGTGAAGCGGCCAGCGTATGAAGCGTGCTCACTGTTTCAGCCCATTTGCTTTCTTAACCTCGGCAAGGGGTCCATCAAGGCTCACTGAGCCAGACTTGTACCCTTTGGACGCAGTGAAGTGGGTGATTTGAGCGACAGATGGCATGGTGAGAGTGTGGGTGGGACAAGGCGGAGGTCCTTCGCTTTAGGCTGCATTACATATGGCTCGCAAGTGACCGAAGATTACCCGGTATTCTCCCGTTAGTAGCACATGACGTCACTTGACAGTCGTATATAGGGTTCGATGGCGACGAAACCAGTCAGTCCGTTCACCCCCAGGGATTATGTCTCTTTCTTCTTCGCAGGTGAACTCTGCCTCACATGTGTCTCGCAGACACGAGGGGGACTCACCATTTTTTTTACAAAACAGGGGCAGTATGCTGTACGTGAGTCTCGGATCCCTCGAAATGAGTTATGCATGGGTTCAAACATGTTCATGGTAGCGTCACTCACGGAGCTATGACGCGTGAGTCCCAAGCATTGCTTTTCCAAGCCCACCGCACACACGTCGAGTAGCGGTCGATGTCGTCAAGACCCGTATTCAAGTTGACCCCGCCTACAAGAACTTGAACATGATCTCCGGGACTCGATATGTTATCGCCAAGCAAGGCCCTCAGGCCCTTCTCACAGGATTCGGGCCCACCGCAGTGGGCTACTTTGTTCAGGGTGGTGCAAAATTTGCTGGCTACGAGTACTGGAAAGCGAAGTCGGTCGGGTGGGTCGGCTCAGAGGAGGACGCGGTCAAGTATCGTACTGCAATCTACCTCGGTTCAGCGAGTATTGCAGAGTGAGACCTTGTGGAGGCACGGATACCGCCATGCTGACCACCTCTCGTACTACAGACTTTTTGCGGATATTTTCCTTACCCCATTGGAAGCGACAAGAATAAGGCTCGTCTCACAACAAAACTATGCGACTGGCCTTGTTTCCGGCTTTACGCGCCTAGGTCGGGAAGGAGGAGTCGGAGAGCTGTATGCAGGCTTTCTGCCGATACTCTGCAAGTTCAGTTTGCGCACATCACGTCAACCATACATCATACTCACCTTTCACAGGCAGATTCCGTATGCTATTGGGCAGTTTACCGTAAATGAATTCTGTCACGAAGTTGCTTTCCGCACCATGTCCGGGGAAACACGGAGAAACCTATCTGGAGCAGCCAAATTCTCTATCCAACTGGGTAGTGGAGTCATCGCTGGTTTTGCGGCTGCAATCCTTAGCCAAGTGAGTGTCACATTGTCCCACTCGATTAAGCTAACAGCTTGTCTGTAGCCTGCTGATACATTACTCAGCCAGATCAACAAGGGGTACGGCCCTGTTGGCTCTATGCCCCACAGGCTGAGCGTCCTGGCGCGACAGGCTGGGCTGCGTGGGTTATTTGCCGGATTGGGGCCGAGGATGGTCATGACTGCAGGATTGGTATCCGGTCAGTTCATCTTGTACGGAAGCCTTAAGGATGGTGCGACGCAGCCTCTTCATCTTTGAAAGATATCGCTAACTTGAATCCCTCAGTTCTTGGCGCCCCTTCAGGAATAGAGATCCACAATGAAAAGAGGAGTAGTTTGATATCTTGACATCAAAGTGTTCCATACAGAAGCCATGTACTTGACTGAAAAAGCGGCCCACACACAAGGAGAACTTCGGCACAAAATTATCAACCATCTGGATCTCGCCCCAGAACCTCGGCGAGTCGAGCCTTGACACCGGTTTGGTATATGGCTTCATCGCTTGTGAGATCCCATTCTAAAAATCGTCGTGCAACCTCCTCGGCAGATTGAAGGTCCAATAGTTCCTCGTCTGTCATATTCTCCTCAAGTAGCTTGCCAAGCTCATGTTTGGCCAGAAGCTCGCTTGATCAAGGCAGAGTGTATATGAGCGAGCACATACGAATATATGTGGCATCGGTGACGCCTGCAACAAACAACACGTTACTTACCTTACATATTGAGCCCTGGCCACAACACGACGAGGGAGCCCAAACATCGCCGCGCACTGCGCGGCATGAGAAGAAAGCGAGAGACCCGGTGCAACGCTGTCGACGTGTCAACCACAAAACATCATTACCACGAGTGACCAGTTACCGGTACAAATACATGATCTTCTCGCCAGGTTTTGGTACACGGGAGATGCTACTTTCTTCGCCAGAGTCCGAGCCACCCATTCCGTCAGCGTCGAGCACGTCTCCAGTGCTGGACGCGAAAAGGACTTGCATGTGGACGAAGGTGATGGGAAGCTTGTGTGGGTCAAGCAGCTCCTTCCTGAACACTTCGTGGAAGTGGGATGTGACGAGGACTTTGGGACAGTCTCGGCCACGGCTGAGGAGGTGATTCAAGACACCACAAAACAGGCCAGCTCCATCTCAATATGTTCGAAGCATGAACATCAACTTCATAGTTTTTCAGTAGAGACCAACCTGTTGCTACTGTTCCTTTCCCGAACTCATCAAGTAGAATCAGGGACTTGGAGGTACAGTTTCGTAAAGCGAACGACACTTGATTAAGATCTATCATGAACGCCGACTGAATCTTTTGGAGAGAAAGCCGGTGAGCAGACGCGATATGTGACTTGGAAACAATACTTTTGAGACAGATTCTCTTGTCTGGATCCGCGTGAAGACTGCAAGAATTCAGTGTTTTAGGACGACCATAACCCGTCGGACTAACTTTTATCAACTATTCCCAATGTGGCAGACTCTGCAGGGACGAAACTACGAAAGCTCTGAGTCAACATGAGGTGATAGTGGATGTTTCTTGCTTCACCTGCCAATCTATGAGACCGACATTGGCCAAATGGGTGCCCAATCCATGACCTAGATTAATATTTTTACGCACCTGTGCCATGTACTGAATCAATGCAATCTGCAACTGGACTTAGCTGTCAATGGATCATGTAGCATATCTGCAGACCTGTTTTAAATACACACTCTACAGAAGTAGTTCTCAGCGACTGACTCGAGTCAAAGTGGTGCTGGAGGGGTGCTTGCCTTGCCGCACGCATTTGCTCCCGTGCATAGGACTACGCTACTCCATGTAGCCTCTACCCCCATGTCGGAACTACCGTCATCGTAACACATTCCGAAGCCCACTCCACCGACGAGGCGGGCATCGTTAGGAACGAAGGTATCCAAGATCTGCTCTTGAAGAGGATGTCTACGCACGGGCTCAGATGGTCATTTCCTAGGGAATCGACACAAGCACACCTTCCTTGAACGATGTCCACGACAGGATCTTCTACCATTCGAGGACGCCGATAGTTGAACGCTTTTGCTGCCTCTGCGAATGAGAGCAAGCAGTCAAGTTCAGCACAGACAGTGCAGGCATCTTCCATCGCTTGGCCCAACTGCAGCACTTTATCCAGCAATTCTTGGACGATCTCGATCTCTCGATCTACACACTTAGCCTAAGAGATTTAAGAGAGGAAACCATTCATACCGACTATCGCTGGATGTAGATCTCCAACATGGTTGTCCATATCTACGAAGAGATATCAACAATTTTCAGGCATCTTGGGTTCTCGCACCTTGCATCTCCTTTGACTTGAAATAGACATGAAACCTGCGGGTGATCGACGTTATTGACGAGATAAAAGAATGAAAAGACTCACTCCGAAGAGAACTGGGGTCACGAATGAGTTTTTGAACAAAGAAATCTGACGGCATTCACCTGGAAACTCCATCCATCCAGTACTTCAATCCCTGTCTCTGTCTCCCACTCCTGACGCATCGGTACAGTGATAAGAAAGCCTTGATTTTAGAAAGAAGGAAAGAAAAAAAGGTGCAAGAGGGCCTCAGTAATATCGACTACACAAAGAAGCGGTGGCAACACGAACCAAGCTGAGGAAAATACACAACGTTTAAGGATTCAGCGTAATCCACAGGAACGGTTTGAGATATTTGCTCGGCTACTTTAGACTGGTTTTCTTCAGTGATTACTGTGATTCTTGCTGCACCAAGTCAGCTGACCAAGACGGAATCAATTCCCCGGTAAATATGTTTTCGTTTGTCTAGCTCTTCATCAATGTGGGGACGGACGCAAACCCGAGCGGCCTCGGCTGACTCTTCCCAGTCGATCTATCAGCATCAAATTAGTCATCGGAATCGCAAAAAAGAAGGTTCTAACAATATCATTGACCATGCTGCCAACCTCGTTGAAGGAAGCGACGTCTAGTACCTCCATGAGCTATCTTAAATTTCAGATCTTACGAGGCAATGTGGATTGCGATGAATACTCACTCTAACCACAATGTCGACTTGCCTGCCTTGGTGTAACTCCGCCAATGCATCACGAATCATTGCAGAGTGATAGGTAAACTAGGAACAACTCAGAACAAGCCAATGTCCAGAGATCGATGGAAGGAACGTGCCTTCACTATTGCCTGCCAATCGGAAATTTTCCCTTTCCCGGATCTTAACAACCCCAATGTCTTGGGGATGTTCGCGATGCCTCGCAGCTGAGTCTGTAATGCGCCGGACACTGGCAAATTCTCGGCACAGATGAAGCACTCAACTGCGTCATGTCGTGCTTGAAGCACCTGAAGTGACAATGAGGGACGCATAAACCAAGTGCGAAGCAGCGAACGGCCCAAGGCAGTCCGCGTAGTGTTCAATATACCTAAAAATCAAACCAACTAAGCAAGAGAGTAATGATGAGAAGTAAGGGGCAGAACCAAATAGCGATAGTCCTTCTTTCGTTTGGTCGGAGTGGATGGTGGCATGATTTTCGCTTTCAAATACCTGCAAGGAGCTGTCGTAGCGGGATAGTCGCTTAGAATCACAATGCAAGTTAAATAGACCTTACCAAAGAGTATCTGCATTGACGTGCATCACCTGGTCACTAACAGGCGTTGAGCGTGACGATCAACACGAAAAGAAGTGCTATACAGTGCCAAGGCTTCGATACCACAGATATCCAACTCCATTGATTCATCAACGTCACCCAGATCTCCTGTCGCTCGTTCACGAGTAAGGAAGTCGAGAAGCGCCCCTACCGAAGATATCTATACACGATGTCATGTCCCGATTCATCCCATTTGTTGCACGACTCACGCAAAGAGGAGCTGACTCCAATGAAGCGAAGTTTGCCAAGCGTATTGCAGCGTTCCATCGTTCCATCGCAGGGTCTCCAATGACCTCTCTTCTTCTAGCCATGAAATCGTATGCGTTCCTTATTCCGCTGACTGAAGATATGTCAGACGCGTTCTCGTGGTTGGAAGTTAAGTCGCAGTCCAAGCGGGCCAGCAAATTAAGCGACAACAACCTGTTCCGACCCTTGCTGGGAACAAATTCTTTGTGAGGCCTGATCTGGAAAATACTACCAGAAGCTTCCGCTACGACATCATAGTATAGGTCCTTATATGCGTCCTTAGGAGACGGACTCACCATGATTTTGCAATATTGAAATGAAAGAATCATCGGCCTTTGAGCTAGTGAGTATGAAACCCGGATCCGAATGTTCCAAGACTACAAAGTGTTCAGGATTGCACCCAGAAGCAAGTGTAACACCACCAACTCATTTTGGTCAAGTCATAATGGGCGCCTTCTTGGGTATCTTCGAGCACGTGTAGAACACATTTGACGGGATCGTGGTATGCGCAGCCGATACGACCACTGTCAATGGGCCAAATATGAGACGCGACGCAATAAACCACATCCGACCTACTGTTGAGAGAACATGCTCAAGCAAATCTACAGAGCAGTCAAGTGAATGGGAGGGGCAAATAGAGGGAATCACGACACTACCTTTGCTGCTGGCCCGGAAGAATCTGAGTTGGATGGATCGTGCTCGTCCTGCAAACCCGACGGGCTATCCCATCTGACGCGTTTTGCATTCATCCCAACATCGTGGTCTGCCCGACTTCCCTCACTCTGAGGTTCATGCTCCGGTGTCGATGCATCAAGCGTGGACCTTGGACGTTTCGACCTGTGCAACATCCTGAATAGAGTCGCGGACAAGTTACAATTTGAAGTCAAGATCCAAGGATCGGACAGAGGCCACGTGATCGCGAACCAGCGGCAGGATGCAAGTCCCTCTCAGTAGGGAGTACGGACGTCAATTTTATTATAATATCAGGGGCATGACTTATGGAACAACAAGAAGTGTTACTTCTTTACTCGCAGGAGTTCCTTCGTGTCCTCCCCAGTGACTATCAAACATTCAGTTAGATGGATATATGTTATTCTATTGTCAGATGCGTACCATTTAATAGCAAACTTTGGGCATCGAGCATGACGCGGTTCCCGGACGTAGCCAGAACACTTGCAATATCACGAGCGGCTTCCAGACGCCGAAGCTCAAGGAAGCCTTTGTTTGCCCGCATCGCTTCACCAATCAACTCTGCACTGCGTGCTTCACCCTGCGCGCGGACAATAATTGACTATCGGGAGTCAGTCAGCACAGAATCAACGGTCAAGACTGTTGCAACTCGCTTGTTTTTCTTGTATGGCTTGGTCGACCAGGAACGCAGCTCGGAGTGCTGTTTGTTGCGCCACCTAGGTAAGATCGTGAGCAGACATAACTTTGATAGAATGGCTAGGGAACTGACTTGTTTTGCTTCGACGGCATGTGTAAACTCAGGAGAGAATGCGACATGTGTAATGGAGACGTCGTCCAGCACAATGTTGAAGCGCAAAGCTCGAGTCGTGAGATTCTCACGGATCAATCGCGAGACCTAACACGACATGGTTAGCGGACCTCCCCGCGAAAGCTTCTACGCATCATTGACCATTTCACGCTGTGTGATGAGTTGGCTAGCATTGAATTGGGCAACCACACTTTTGAGGACTTCGTTGACGATGGAAGGCAGCACGCGTTCGTCATAGTCCCGCCCAAGTTCACGGTATATCTTGGGTAGCGTGGAGACGGATGGTCTCGACAGCACTCTGCAAGTGATATTTACCATTTGGAGATCTGATGTGCTTCAGCAACAGTCGTCACTCTTGTGAGAAACAGACCTTTCGTCCCAGTCAGACTTGCAACACTCCGGGGCTTGGCACGGATGTCAAAAACGATTGGTGTCTCGAACCAAGGTACCTGAAAATGGGTAAATGACCAGGTATATAATACAGTGTAGCACACATACCATGAGATGTGTCCCTTCGTTGTAAACTTCATCCCTTACACCATACAAACTAAAAGATACAGTGTGAGGAGTGTTCCCAGAATGACTTGTCGCTCGTACCGTGTATATTTGATGGCACGGTGACCACCGTCAACTTTGAGCAATATTAGTATGATTCTCTGACAAACCAAGACGAGCGGAATGACGCACCGTTGAACAGACTGGCATTGAGGAGCAATCCACCACCAATGAGCGCAACTAACAACCCTCCTCCAGCAAAAAAACGACCAGGCCCACCGAGTCCGCCACCTCCTGGACCACCTGCCCGCTGGACCTGCTGTGCAAACCTTCGAAATGCCTCTTGGCTGTTCATGTGGAACCTGTAGAGAATGAGTGAACTTTTGACTATGGGTAATGCGCTCGGCTCGTCACGTGATCACCCGCCTAAAAGTGATCTCCTCTCACATGAACCAAAACGATAATCGATCTTACATCCCTCAGAGTCAGAGATGCTTGAGCTGCAGGGAGATGTAGCAAGCGATGTGGTCCGTTTTCTTATACAACGAATTTGTGCTATATCTGACAGTGCTTTCGTAGCTTGGCTGGATATCGATCGCTTGCTGGTGAGTTTTCCGTATACAGTTAGGCCCGCCGTTAATGATCACAGGGTCATCGTGTACTCTCCTCAAATCATAGAAAATTATCAGCTACAAAGTGGAGAGGGCTTATCCCTTCCCTTTGTCTACATATGGCTGTTGGGTGATTTGTGCAACCTCTGCGGCGCTGCTCTAGCGCACCTGCTGCCCACCATGATCATTTTGGGTGTTTACGCAAGTGCTCACGAATATGGGTGTCGTCGCGGTTTATCTAATGGATCTCTTGACAGTATACGCTTTGTGACGCCGCGTTGCTTCTGCAGGTATATTACTATCGATGGAAGGAGCGCTATAGGGGAACTCTCCTACGGGCAGAGGAGGATAGTCCAACAGAGCAGTCATGCCTGCTTGGGGACAATGCCCTGGTGCATGGGTCCGAGAGTCGCCCCACCTCTGTAATAAGGGTGTTTGCCCAATACGCTGGGGCTGTGGCATTTGTTATGTCCACGGGAGTTGTTGCGTATCTGATCAGTGAGCGAATACAACATGAAGATGGCACAGGTCTTCCGTCGGATACCCCCCTCGAGTGGAGAATCCAAGTGCTTGGATGGACGAGTGCATTGCTATACCGTGAGTTAGGAGTTGATGCGATCGCGAATGGATGCTGAACATGCTCAAAGTCGGGGCTCGGGTGCCACAAATTTGTGAGTGTGGCATTGAAAAGAGGCAGACATGCTGAGTGTTCACATACACAGTCAAAAACTTCAAGACTAGATGCAAAGGGCTTGCGCCGGGCCTGTTTTTGTTTACGGTCATTGGGAATCTGACATATGCATTGTCGATCGTCGCTGTATCGATGGAGCGGGACTACCTCATAAGGAATGGGGGCTGGCTGGCTGGTATGGTGTCCAGTGGTTGCAACGCGACATGTGCTGACGGTCGTTGTAGGAAGCACGCTGACTGTCTTCCTTGACCTGATTGTACGTGTATGGTGATTCCCAACGTTTCTGGGGGTACTGAAAGAGACTGTGCTTGTGACAGGTACTTTGTCAGTTCTTCTATTACGGGTTTGTGTCTCGCCAGCGAGGCTGGCTTGATGGCATGGTCGGGTGAGATAGTGCCGCGGTAGATGTGGTTCGAATTCGATAGATGTGTCCTGTGTGGGAATGAAAGGGACGACTTTGCTGCCTCGTTGTCCCTCCTCGTGTCCGAGATGCAATTTTGCCGTTACACGTTTCTGCCCAAATCGCCTCCTGGGGTAACACATCGCGACACGCGTCTGGCCTCGTGCTCCTCGTTGAGCACCACCTTATCCGTGCCATGTCCTCCACCGGATCCTCCGGGTACATCTACTCCATCCCAGCAGGCTCTCCCTTGTCCTCTCCCGCTTGACAGCCGCTCTGCACGTATTTAAACGGCCTCACCCCATCGATCGTCCTTTCTCCGTGTCACCATGCAGTACCCTCGTGACGATAGCCACCGTTATTCTTCAAAGATCCCAACATTCGCATCCCGCCCCTCCAGTGCCCTGTCATCTGCCTCCAGCTCCCCTTCTTCCCCTCCTCCACCCTATGAGGACGTCCACTTTGTGTCCAAACCCATCTTTCTCTCCCCCCTCTCTGGCCCGCCAGACAGTGGCATTGCCATGTCTTGCAACCCCCAGGCGTCGATTTCACACCTTAGGGATGCACTCAGTTCGTTGGACACCCAGATGGCTTCCCTGCTGAGTCAACGTCAGGAACTTGAATTGCATCTCGAACAAGCAGTCCGTTCTCAGTCCCCCATTTACCGTCTTCCCGAGGAACTTCTCTCTTCGATATTCGTCACTGGTGTGTGCCAATCCGGCGATCAGGACTCGTTGCTGGTGTCCAGTTTAATGCTCGTGTCTCGCTACTGGAGAGACGTGGTCGTCAACACCCCAGAGCTATGGGCCACTATTTGTATAAGCCCTCATGACTCCCTTCAAAAGGCACGTCGAAAGTTGGCTCGTTCCAAATCTGTCCCTCTCGACATCACCGTCAACTTCAGCCCTCGCACAGATAATACGACGAGCGTAATGGAGAGCATCATTCGCGCCATGGATCTCCTTCGTCCTGCTCTTTGGCGCGCAAGGTCTTTCCGTCTCAGCGTACCCAATAAACCTCAGGCGCACGCCGCACTTGTACGCTGTAAAGAAGACGCACCCCTCCTGGAAACGTTATCAATATGTATTTTCCACTCCATGCAAGAGGACCACTACTCTTCACCCTGTCTTCCGGTGTTTAATGGCCATACCCCGCGTCTCCGCTCGTGTTCGTTCACCTCGTTCAACTTTGGCTGGGACAGAAGGATGGTGTCTGGGTTGAGAGTTTTGCAATTAGGTGGATATTGGAATGGTTTCTCTCCCTCTGTCGACAAACTTCTCGAGATGCTCCGTGGTTGTCCACAACTCGAGGAACTCGCTCTTCGCAACATGTCAGATGCCGATCCAGAGGCCACCGCGCATCCAGAGCCCGAGTTCATGTTCAACAAGGTTGTAAAACTTCCTCGACTCGTCAAGGCTTCTTTCTATTACGCCGGAAACATGCGCGTCCGTATGCTTCTGAGCCAGATATCGTTCCCAGCACTAGAATCGCTCGAGTTCTGTTATCTCGACAACCTGACACGCATCCTCGAATATCTCAGACAACAATCCCTCACGTCACTACCTCTTCGGCACTTGCACATTGAGTCCAGTTTCTTCAACGAATCCAAGTTCGTGACCTTGTTGAAGCGGTTGATGTCACTCACGACACTCGAGTTGATTGACATCGAGGATGTATCGAGTTTCCTCCTTAAGGTGAGCCACTTTGTTATCTTGCATCTCCATCAACTAAGCGAGCGATGTAGAGCTTGTCCACGCCACCCACTTTGCACCCTTGGATCTGTCCTAAACTGGAACACTTGAGCCTCGATGGGTGCACAAGCTTGGAATGGGACTCGTTACGCAGCTTCGTGGAATCTCGCCTTTCTGGCAAGTCTCCACAGCTACCTTCTTCCTCCATGACAGCAATGCGTGGTGTGTCGAGTGCGTCAGCTTCTGCGCACATCCACGCCCTTGCTGCGGGACGTTGTAGTTCACTACCCGCACCTCGTCGGTTGACCTCGGTTGACATTACACACTGTCACCAAATCAACAAGGAGATGGTGCAATGGCTCAGGATGTATGTCCCTGATGTTTGCTGTGACCCAGCCAAAGGCGTCTGGGGAGAGGCTGTCCTTCCGTGACACCTGTCAAGTGATCGGTCCATCAGTTGCTTCCATCCGTTCTCTGATCGAACTTTGTAGCGGAAGGTGCATGTTCCGTTTCTTATCTCGGCGATGCATATTTCTTCCTTCCGATATCATGACTCATGTATTCATGTCTCTTACGATCTTGTTTATTCGCATCTACGATTCCCCTGCTGTATCAAATATAACGTTCATTTATCAACATTAATATTGTCAATAACTCGCCTCTAGAATGTTTTTTTTTACTCATGAAGGTATGCCAACATTGCTTTCCGCCTATCCTCCTCTTTCTTGTGGATCTTGGCGAACCCCCGCTTCCCTTTCCCAACTGCTGCCTTGCTCCTGCGCATCTCCTCGGCAGACCTGATATGAGCAGCGAGAGCGGCGGCATTATGGGTGACACGCTTTTTAGACTGCTTGTAAGGGCCTTCCGTCTTCGCTTTCATACCGATACCCAGGCGATCTGCCTTGAGGACAGTCGGCAAAGGGGTCAATAACGACCTCTGCATATGGGATGCATCCCCCATGTACGGTTGAGTCTGCACCGATGCCTGGACGACATCACACTCCTCAAACGCCACATCCTCCGATGCCTCCGAATCTGAATCCGAATCCGACAGCGTCAGATCAACCACCTCTGGCGCTTCCTTGTCCTCCTCCACCCACGACGACGGACGCGGATCCACGTCCGTTGCACGGACGACTCGCCTCACGACATGCGCACCCAACCCCTCACCTTCGTTCCACCCGCCCCGCTGCAACATGCCAAACCCTCTGTTCGACGGCCCGAGATGCAGCCAGACAGGAGGGGTACAGCGTCCCTCGGAAGGCAACGGCGGCGGATCGCGCGCGAGCAAGTCCGCCAAGGACGGCGCTGGAGCGTCGGGCTTGGACTTGGACGTGGTCGATGGTGCCGAGCACAAGGCCTTGCGGATGAACCACGCGTCGTTCTCTCGGCGGGTGACGGCCGTCTGAGGTGGTCCGAGTCTCGCGTTTGGAGGGGGGGCGGCGCACGGGGACCGTCGCGGTGCGCTGGGGGCTTGACGAGAGAACGACGACGACGCAGTCAGAGACCTGTACCATTCTGCGGTCGCGGTGCGAGATGGGTCTGGTGTCTCGCGTGCACAGGCGACTACGGGCGAGGATGGGACGCCCCACGGGATGGTTGCGGGAACAAAGGTGGGTGCTGCGCGGATGCGGCGTTGGGCGGAAAACGAGGATTCGGTTTGCCAGGGATCCGACGCGTCGTCGTCGTCGGTTCGTTGTCCTGTCTCGCGTTCGAACTTTTCACGGTCTGCAGGGTCGTAATGGGAACGAATGATATGTGTGACGGTGGCCATCGCTGAGGGGGGCGAGAGGAACAGGGTAGACAGTTAGTCATGCACTTTGTCTGGTCAACTTCCTCTTTCATCTGGCATATCGATAGGCAAGATGGCCGAGCGGTCCAAGGCGTGTGACTCAAGCTTACCAAAGCTTGCCTGCTTAGGCGGGTTTCTCATCTCCGTATGGAGGCGGGAGTTCGAATCTCCCTCTTGTCAACATTTTTGCTGGTGCTCATAAAAGTTGAGTAGATAACCACGAGATATAACCACCATTTTCCTTTATTTACATCCAAATGATATCGAGGGACGCTTGCTATATGTACTATTATATCCGGGATAGTATGTAAGGGAGGTCCAAACCCCCGTCAACAGAGGTGATCTGTCCTTCTGAGTATACTCATGCATTGCTGATTGGGACGTTTCCAGAGCCATCGTACGAGAATCCTATAATGCGTCAGACCTTGGTCAGATACATGTTGGTGATAGACGCGTACCAGCGAATTGCGCTTGCACCGTCGAAGACAACTGGGAACCGTCAACATAGCTATCGATAGGTGCTTCTGTGGTAAACACGGTATCAAAGTTTGACACGTCCTATCGGTTTGTTAGAATGTCGCTCCATAACATAAACAACGATTTTACCACTGGACTGGCAACGCTGGGTTTGAAAGGAGGTTGGATCTTCTTTTGCAGAAGCTTCTTGAAATCAATATGCTTCTCGAAGAAAGGGTGCTTCCTAATGTCCTCTGCACCACTAACGCCGAGTCGTCGTGTCGGGTCCCGATCAAGAAGGCCCGTTAGGATGTTCCTGGCTTCTGACCCGAATTCAGGACCAAAGACCAAGGGATCCGTGAGGATCTTTTGATACATCTTGTCGGTGACCTCTACACAGGAGGAATTTAGTTCCGTCTTGGAGCCAGCAGGACCATTTACGCACCATCATAGAAAGGAGGGAGTCCTGACAGCATCTCGTAAAGTAGGACTCCAAGCGTCCACCAATCGATCACCTTGTCTATGGAAGTGGATGTCATGATCAGGGACAATGGGCAAGGTGTTGCGAAATCTCAACTATATCCTTGGCCGTTCAGAATTTCGGGTGCAAGGTATTCGGGAGTACCACAAAAGGTGTTAGTCGTGTCGGAATCTTTCATATTAAGCTTGCAGAGCCCAAAGTCGCAAAGAGCGATATGACCGGTGTAGTCCAAAAGAATGTTCTCGGGTTTCAAATCACTATGGAGGATTCTTAGCGAATTGCATCAAACGATGAGTACGATCGACACACCGGTATACGACGTCAAGTTCGTGGAGATGTTCCAGGGCCAGAAGGAGCTCTGCACTGTAGAAGCGGGAGCGTTCTTCGTTGAAACGTTGCTCACGCTGCAAGTGATGGAACAGCTCTCCGCCGTTGACAAAGCTAGACCGGGGTTTGAACTATTATATCGGTATGAATGGTTGTAATGTACTCACGCAAGGACTAAATATAGCTTCTGCTCCGACTGGAAGCTAAATTTGAGAGGAACGATGAAAGGGTTGTTGACCCTCGCGAGCACCAAGCGTTCGGCCAGGGTGTGCGTTATCTCCTTTCTGTCGACGATGTGGGCTTTTCTGATTGTTTTCAGAGCGTATATTCGCGTGGTGTCACGCTTCCTGACTTGCATGACCTGGGAGCGGAATAGGCAACATGTAATAAGATGAAACACGGATTTACCTTTCCGAAGCTTCCCTTTCCGATGACGGTGATTAGCTCGAATTCATCGATTGTCAAGGATTGGCCCTAAGAGGTGGTTGGATGGCAATACTTTTTTTTTTTTTCGAGGAGGGCTCACCGAGCTTGGCTGATACGCGACGCCGATTTGAATTTTTCCGTTTCCGCCCGTGAGATCGTACCACTGGTCCTGCCCGACGGTGCCGACGTTATCAAAGTCTGGTGTGAATTTGATGCCACCCATGAAGATGTCGTTACCCATGTCGTCAGCTAGGCCATCGTTGCCTACTTTTGGTTTCTCCGCACGAAGGTAGGACTGGATAGATATCTCGGAGTTGCGGGAGACGTCACTAATTGGGTGGTGAATGGAGAGAGGCGAGAATGAGGTAGAGTACATACAACTGTGCTTGGTACATGTAGAGAGGTTTCTCGAGATCGCCGCCTAATGGTGTGATCAAAACCTGGTTTACTTCGAACTCCATGACGAGATATGGAAGCCACCAGCACTGTGTGCGTTGTATGCTGTCTTTGGCGCTGTGACGTTTTGCAAGACGTTTCTGGACGATGCTGGAAGGAGAAACGGAAGCGGCAGCCTTTGCTTGTTGGGTGGGCAAGGCAGCTTGTACGGCGGGGGGGAGAGGGGTGGATGGGGGTAGGGCGAGGCCTTCAGCCCACAGGACCCGGATAGTCAAGAGGCCCGTGCGAGACGTGGGTTTGCCATCTGGGTTTCCTGGGGTCGGGGTCGTCGAGCGGGGAGGCTCGTCGGTGCCGGCAGAGAGGGTGGCCGTGGAAGTCTTTTTTGCGAGCTTTCCGAGACCCTTGAGCATGTTGAG